>JBBPBX010033517.1:0-33206 GCA_038048925.1 Garcialebias charrua
GTCGTAAGTCAGAAAATTTATGCTAGCGCTACTACGAACACTCGTTTTTCAACACAAACGTACATACTATCATAAACATGCTCAGAAACTTGTTTCCAAACGGTTAGCTAACACACATTCATCTAAAAACACATACCAGTGCTGTATTTTCTGTACAACTTTACTGTTCCTTAGTCAGCTCGTAAGTCCGGAACGTCGTATGTCGATGTGCTCGTAAGTCGGGGACCACCTGTATTTATGTTTGAATGTATTTTATGTCATATGTATTTTCTTTTTTGTTTAAAAAGGAGATGTTATAAGAGTTTTTTTCTTCTTTCTGCTGTCTTTCATTTTCTTTGTAATTTTTATTTTTAATTGCTCAATTTTAACTGAAAATGAATAAATAAAAAACATCTGTTGAAGGGGTCAGTGAGGGTCAACAGTGCCTGACCCCTCCAGCAGCATGAAGTCAATGTGTTTGTGTTGTCAGAGGGGGGGTGGTGCACCAGGAGGACCTCTATCAGGCCCTGTCTACAGGACAGATAGCAGGAGCTGGGTTGGATGTCACTGTACCCGAGCCCCTCCCCACCAACCACCCTCTGTTCACCCTGAACAACTGCGGTGAGTCGGACACTTTACTACCAGCCGCACAGTCATCATTAGTTCATCCCGTTAACCGTGCCCCCCTCCCTGCAGTGATCCTTCCACATATTGCCAGCGCCTCCTACACCACCCGGGACGCCATGTCCGCCCTGGCAGCCAACAACCTCCTGCTCGGCCTGCGGGGGCAGCCGATGATCACAGAGCTCAAGCTGTGACATGGTTTTAATAAATGTAGGTTTGTACTGTGGTCATGCGTTTACATAAAAACAGTGTCAGTGACTTTTACACTTTGATTCAGTTTATTCAACGGCTGAACGTACTTTACAGAGTTCATGACCTTCAAACAGTTGAGAGAGACAATGAAACCATCTCGTGGCTGCACAATGTGAGAAGAAACCTGAAACGTTTTAACAGCTCGGCTTAAGGCTTTGATTTTAATACCCCGTTTTTAGGTCTTGGATTATTTTATTACTACAAATCTGGCATATTTATACGGTCAGTGCATTTTTCAGGGATTACCATAAAGCATTAAAGGTCCACTGACATGATTTTTTACTATTCATAAAATTGCTCAAAATATATATATATTATCATTTAAATATGTTTGTTTTTGCAAACAAAATGATAAATCACATTAATTTTGCTTTAAAAGTGATTTTGAACTTCAAGCCGTGTTTAATCATGGGAAATCCGATTACACACGAACGCACCATCTGTGACGTAGTGTGCAGAGTGAGGCAGAGCTCTGGGCTTGTCACAGTGCGCGGGTATGAGCAGCTCGACATGAAGGTAAGTCTGATACAGAATCAGACCTAAATTAGATCCTGTTGTTTCTTGTTCCATCACCCAAACTATTTTCTGCTTCACAAAATGAAGACAAATGGCTCAAATCTTCACATAGATTGATAAATACATCAGGTTTTAAATTGTACGCTATTAAAAAAGAGACCGCTCTGCCTCACACTCTGCACACTACGTCACAGATGGTGCGTTCACGTGTAATCGGATTTCCCATGATTAAACACGGCTTGAAGTTCAAAATCACTTTTAAAGCAAAATTAAAGTGATGTACAGTATCATTTTGTTTGCAAAAATGAACATATTTAAATGATAAAATATATATTTTGAGCAATTTGATGAATACGGTAGTAGAAAAATCATGTCAGTGGACCTTTAAGGCTTTGATTTTAATACCCCGTTTTTAGGTCTTGGATTATTTCATTTCTACAAATCTGGCATATTTATACGGTCAGTGCATTTTTCAGGGATTAACATAAAGCATTAATATAACGCTGTTAAAGAGAGTTCAACTCTTCTGAAGTGGGATTTGGTCAAAGGTCATGATCGAATCACACCCGACCTGCTGTAGATAGCTCTTTGATCAACCTGCCATTAAACAAATGAAGTTCTGACCAGATGGACAAGCTAACCTGAGCGGGGCCCAGACCAAAGGGGTCTGCTTGGTGCCATCTTAAAACTGTTCCCATTCAAAAACTGCACAGGTGCATCTCAAACAGTCAGAACGTCGTCTAACGTTCATTTGTCTGTCAGTCATGTCAGAAAGTAAAGCTCATATTTTATATAAATTCATTACAGTTAAATATTTCAAGCCTTTAGTTCCTGTAGTTGTGATGATTATTTGTTATAAATAATAAAACTCAGTGTTTCAGAACATTAGAATATTCCAGAGCCAGCTGTTGGTTCTGTCAGAGTGGGTCGGTGCCGAGTCCTGCTGGAAAATGAATCCAGCATCTCCATGAAGCTGAGAAGGAAGCACCAAGTCTTAAAATGTCCTGCTAGATGCTGTGTGGACTTCAACCCAGTGGACCAGCACCAGCAGAGGACATGGACCCAAACCATCACTGACTGTGGAAACTTCACTGAACAACATGGATTCTGGACCTGTCCACTTCCTCCAGAACTGACATGAACATTTCCTTTCCTCTGAAAAAAGGACGTTGGACCTCTGAGCAACAGTCCAGTTCTTTGTCTCCTCAGCAGGTGAGACACTTCTGATGTTGTCTCTGGACTTAAAGAATGAGACATCTGTAGCTCACGTCCAGGAGTTCATCATCTGATCAGGGTGAGACACCTGGAGTTCATAATGATGAACCTCTGCACAATATTCTCATTTTCTGAGACTCTGAATTGTGTTTCTTCATTATCTGTAAACCATAATAATCATCAAAACGACAAGAAGGCTTGAAACGTTCCACTCTGTGTGTAATGACTCTAGATAATAAATTAATTTACTTTCTGAATTGACTAATTATTAAAAAAAAAAAAAACTTTTCCACGATGACCTAATTGTTGGAGATGCACCTGCACAGCTGTTTACAAACCATCAGGTCATCTGGATGTTTCCAGGGGACCTGGCTGAACACCGTTGGATTTTATACCTGGATTATGGAGCATGAACTCTGGCACCAGTGTCACGTTCTGGAGGGGTTCCAGTAAAAATACGATGATGTTCCTGCAGGAAGAGCTCCAGGCTGCAACAGAAGTGCTACAACCAGCTGCTGCTGTTCGTTTCACACTGAACGCTGTCAGTTTGGACAAACAAAGGGTCGTCTACAACAAACAAGACGTTTGTTCACAAACCATCTGCAGAGATCAGTTAAAAAACTAGTTCTTTCAGATTCCCATCAGGCTTCAGTCTACAAAACCATTTAGCTGTCATCAGCTGTTTTTTCATAAGAACACAGCAGCCACACGGCTCCATCATGTGAGGGAAGGTTCGGACATTTACTGTATTTTCTGGTGTATAGGTCGCATTGTCCAATTATCACAAATAGATTGGAAATATCCCTAGATAGGTCACACCTACGTTTAGCTCCGCTGCAAATGTCTGCCACAGGAGTGCACAGCAAGGCTTTTAAGAAGATTAACACTTAAAAACAATTATTTGTTTGATACAAATTATAGTAAATAAATGTCTGAGATGAACTTTTCCTTAATAAATGAATGTAATTGTGAAATGAGCTGGATTTAAAAATTTGTTTCACCGAAAGTGATAACAAGCCATATATAGGTCGCAGGCCTGGGAAAAAACCATAAAAAGGTGCGACCTATACACCGGAAAATACGGTAACCATCGCCGGTCAGTCTGAACACATCTTCAGACGCGACAGATAAAAGTGTGTACTTTACACACCAACAGTGTTTGGACTTTACGGTAAGCTGCTGACGAGACCGAAAGCAACGACACGGAGTAAGAAAAGACAAACGTGATGTTTGAACAACACGATGAAGACGCTCCTGTTGACAACCTGCAGGAGGTTTGGCACCTGCTCAGCACGTCTCTGACCTCCCACTGGCTGAACGAACAAAGAAAACACTCAAATGTCTGAAACAACTGAGAGGAAAACAGTCAGGTCCTGCTAGTTACATCATGTTTTCTTCACTGGAACAGTGCATGCATGACTGACTGCTCACAGAGGAACAAAGATCATCAACTCTTGGCTTTCATAACCTACACATGGCAAGAGTTGGACCAACATGGCCACCGTAGCTCAACGTCCCAGTAAACATACTGGTCATCAACAGGCTGAGCTTTCCCAGAGGAAACAACAGTGAACATGTCAGTATTAAACATGTTGGTGTGCTTCACCATCTTATAGCTGATAAATAAATAAAATGGAGGTCTTGATGCAAAATGACCCTTTTAGTCCTGATTACACGTCTTATTAAAAATAATTACAATAAACAAGAACTACAAGGGTTTTTATTTTCAACGTGTTTGGAGTGAACGTTTAAGATCTCACATCCTGATTCAGGGATGATGTTTGACAATCTGCGAGGTGCATCCTGTTGTTTAAACGTCTGTTCTCAGAAGGTAAATTAATATTTATAGTCCACGCTGAGTGGACGACATCGTTTATGATGCGTTTGTCACCAAAATATTTCATGAACCGCTGGATAAATCTGATTAAAACTCAAAACGTCATCACGACGGATGGTCGTCTACAACGGACGACCTTTTGGAGTCAACCTGATTCAAGATGGCTGCCACAACACTTTAAAACAAAAATGGCTCCAACTCAGTGAGTTTTATAAAAACGGAGCTTTAATTTAGTGCGGTAACAGACGAGACTCATCCCTAACACATATTCAGAACATCTGTTCAAAATGTTGCCATTAACCACCTGGAGTCATCTGTCTGTTAGCAAAATATCTCATGAACCAATGTACAGATTTGAACGACAGTTTCAAGGAGGGCGCCACAGCTAACCAGCAACAGCCAACGTGAAAACAGCTGCAGCTCCGTTGATTTGACAGCAGTTTGATGTGGTGGTAGCTGAGAGTCGTCCACAACACATCCTCTGAGTGTCACATCTTGACGCTGCACCGAACGTTATTTTCAAGACGAGACTAAAACAGCAGCAGCTCCGTCATTTCTCAGCACAAGGCGGCGGCGGGCCATGTGCATGTCTTCAAGAATGTTAGATCTTTAACCTTCCTAGCGGGTCGAGATCCCGCACGCACTTATGATGTTAACGGGTCAGTTGTGACCCGTCTTAAATCAGCCAAAAAATGCCCTCAAAACAGTGTTTTTTTAAGAAGTATTAGAACACATCTCTAAAATAACATATGTATGACAAAGTTAGTGAGGTCACAGTGTGTTTATGATTTCAGTTTTGACACTGATTATTGGTTGATAGTCTTATACCATAACTGGGTCACAAATGACCCCAGCGCGGCAAGTGCGTGTTGTTTTATAAAAAATTAAATTTAAATTAAAAAAAATTATTTTATTTTTATTTAAATAAAGGTTCCAGACAAAGTCAAAAAGCCTTGATGCAAAAAGAAAAAATTTAAAAGACAGTATCATGATTTAAAATTTAAAACGGGTCACTACGGACCCTAACACCGTAGGAAGGTTAAAGTTTTTAAATATTTCATGTGTGCATCCTGTGCCAACAGCATGAGCTCCGCCCAACCTGTCTCCAGAACATTAAACTTCACGAACACTTCATAAACTTCATGAACTCTTCATGACTCCGTGCTTTGGAACAGACAGTCAATGTGCACATCTGGAACGACCGAGGCGAGACGCTGCTGCGCGCTTCGCTAACGTGCAACGCAAACATAATAACGGAAGTGTTGCACACACCAGTAAAGACTGGAACTTGTTTACCTCCACGTGTAATTATAACTAATTCCAACAAGACGACATCAACGAATCCTTTTTTATATTTGATCAGCCTGTCTACACAAAGTCCACGTTCTGATGAGAAACCTCACACAACTCGTGGTATTCACAGTTTATACTTCACTACCTGCTGCTGTATGATGAATCACACCTACACTTTGTGTTTTGCACATATTTATCTAAAAGAAAGTATTTGTGATATGGTAAAATTGACCGTGTTTTTGACGTGTCGTCCTGTGATCATCCTCATCTTTGGTCTTTGATCTGGACTGTCTGATTTGGACTAGGCAGATGATGAAATGCAGCGTTGCACCCTGGGAGTGGTGCAGCTGCGTTCACAGCAGGGCGCTGGACATGTTGCTGCTCTGCCAGCGCAGACACGTGGTCTTTGAATGCTTGTACAGGTGGGAGGACTGGCTGAAGCGCTTCCCGCACTTCAGGCAGGCGTAGGGCTTCTCGCCCGTGTGCACGCGGATGTGCTTCTTGCAGTCGGTCAGGGTGAGGAAGGTCTTGCAGCAGATCTTGCAGGCGTACTTGCGAGCCCCCTCCACCACCAGGACGTTGTGCTCCGAGAGAGCCTTCTTGCACTTGGACAGGACGTCTGCTGAAGCCCGCGTGAGCTGAGGCGGGAGGGAGGTGGACCTGCCGCCGCTCGTCTCGTACCCGCCGCTCTCGTTGAGAAGCAGCGGGCTGGTGAGACTCGAAGAGGAGGAGGAGGCAGCGTCTTGGAGAACCCCACCGACTCTCTCGTCTCCTCCGACTCCGGAGGAAAGTTTGGGAGCGATGCGCCTGTAGCTGGGGAAGCCCAGAGAGGAGGCTCCTCCCGTCCCTCTCGAGGGGCGCCCCAGTGAGTGAAAACCCAGACCAGAGCGCTGGAAGTCCAAACCAAAAGGATCCACTCCCCCACTCCCACCAGACCCACCTCCTCTGGGGTTTCCTAACCCATCGTGCAGGGGGCGGAGGAACAGAGAATCGGGTTCTCCGAAGTGGTTTCTGCCCTCACCGCCGAGCGGAGACGACTGCAGAAGAGATGAAGAGGCGGAGCCAGACGGTCCGGCGGCGTCCTGTCTGAACAGGAAGTGATGAGACCCAGAATCCCCCGTCGTCGTGTTGGGAAGAGCGTCCTCTCCAGAAACCATCCCCGAGCGGCCACCACCAAAATCCATCTGCCCCAGGAAGCTGGAGATATTGAAACTGGACTTTCCACTCAGTCCGTTATTACAGACATACTCTCCGACCCCAGTGCCTCCTCCTCCACCTCTTCCTCCTCCTCCTCTTCCCATGCTGCTCTTGAGGAGGAGCTGTGAGCTGGACTGCAGCAGGGGTTCAGAGGTGAAGCTGCGGTCACTGCTCTCCGGACTCAGCTCCACCTTGTCCTCCTCCTGACAGCCAGGCTCCGCCGGCTCGCTGCCTGCAGGCTCAGGTGAACTGAGAGGCTCCCGTTTGACGACCACCTGCACAAAACAACACATGGTTGTTTACACATGAACACAACACGGCCTCATGAAAACAACCTACACCTGCAGTGCATTCATCTTACTAACTTTACTCTCAACTTCTTGAACAGCTGATTTGTTTATTCTGTTCCACTGTGAATACAAAATGGGTTTATGAGATTTGCAAATTATACAGTTCCCATTAGACTGATCCAGAAACTGGTCCTTTTGGAAAATCACCAGGTTAGTAGGATACCTGAAACCAGTTCCCTGTGGTTAGTAGGATACCTGAAACCAGTTCCCTGTGGTTAGTAGGATACCTGAAACCAGTTACCTGTGGTTAGTAGGATACCTGAAACCAGTTACCTGTGGTTAGTAGGATACCTGAAACCAGTTCCCTGTGCACAGAACCAACAAGAGGGTTTTTTTCTGGCTATGCTCTAAATTTGCATCAACTGTGGCTTCTTCGAACACTAAAGGACGTTCATTAGTGTTGTTGAGGTACGAAGACAAAACAACTGCCGTTACTGGGATTGATCCATACGAGGTGGACAACGCTAAATGGCGTCGAGAGTCAGACTCTCTCCCGGCGGTCACTCAATGCCATCCATCCATCTTCTTCCGCTTCTTCGGGTCGCGGGGGTAGCAACCTAAGTAGGGAGGCCCAGACTTCCCTCTCCCCAGCCACTTGGAGCAGCTCCTCCGGGGGAATCCCAAGGCGTTCCCAGGCCAGCCGAGAAACATTCATTCAACCTTTATTTATACAGGCTAGCCTCGTTGAGTCACGGGGACTCATTTACAAGAGGGACCTGTCTCACTCACACCAAACAACCATCCACTCTCTCACTCACACCTAGGGTCAATTTAGAGTCACCAATCAGCCTAACAAGCATGTTTTTTGGTCTGTGGGAGGAAACCGGAGTACCCGGAGGAAACCCACGCATGCACGGGGAGAACATGCAAACTCCACCCAGAAAGGCCCCGGACCGGGATTTGAACCGGCAACCTTCTCGCTGAGAGGCAGCAGCTCTACCAGTTGTGCCACCGTGCTGCCCATAGTCAACATAGTCCCTCCAGCGCGTCCTGGGTCTTCCTCTGGGTCTCCTCCCGGTGGGACATGCCCGGAACACCTCACCAGGGAGGCGTCCAGGAGGCATCCTAACCAGATGCCCGAGCCACCTCAACTGGCTCCTCTCGATGTGGAGAAGCAGCGGCTCTACTCCGAGTCCCTCCCGGATGACTGAGCTTCTCACCCTATCTCTAAGGGAGAGTCCAGCCACCCTGCGGAGAAAACTCATTTCAGCCGCTTGTATCCGAGATCTTGTTCTTTCGGTCATAACCCAAAGCTCATGACCATAGATGAGGGTGGGAACGTAGATCGATCGGTAAATTGAGAGCTTTGCCTTTTGACTCAGCTCTCTCTTCACCACGACAGACCGGTACAGCGCCCGCTTCACTGCGGACGCTGCACCTATCCGCCTATCGATCTCACGCTCCAGTTTTCCCTCATTCGTGAACAAGATCCCGAGATACTTAAACTCCTCCACTTGGGGCAGGACCTCCTCCCCGACCCAGAGAGGGCATGCTACCCTTTTCCGGCTCAAGACCATGGCCTCGGATTTGGAGGAACTGATCCTCATCCCGGCCGCATCACACTCGGCTGCAAACCGCTCCAGTGAAAGTTGTAAATCACGAACTGATGAAGCCAGTAGGACCACATCATCTGCAAAAAACAGAGAAGCGATTCTAAGGTCACCAAAACGGATCCTCTCAACACCTTGGCTGCGCCTAGAAATTCTGTCCATAAAAGTTATGAACAGAATCGGTGACAAAGGGCAACCTTGGCGGAGTCCAACTCTCACCGGAAACGAGCCTGACTTACTGCCGGCAATGCGGACCAAGCTCTGACACCGGTCGTACAGGGACCTAACAGCCCATATCAATGGGCCTGGTACCCCATACTCCCGGAGTACCCCCCACAGAACCCCCCGAGGGACGCGGTCGAATGCCTTCTCCAAGTCCACAAAGCACATGTAAACTGGTTGGGCAAACTCCCACGCACCCTCCAGGACCCTGCTGAGGGTGTAGAGCTGGTCCAGTGTTCCACGACCAGGACGAAAACCACACTGCTCCTCCTGAATCCGAGGTTCGACTATCCGACGGACCCTCCTCTCCAGAACCCCTGAATAGACCTTACCAGGGAGGCTTAAGAGTGTGATCCCCCTATAGTTGGAACACACCCTACGGTCCCCCTTTTTGAATAGGGGAACCACCACCCCAGTCTGCCAATCCAAGGGAACTGCCCCCGATGTCCACGCGATATTGCAGAGTCGCGTAAGCCAACACAACCCTACAACATCCAGAGCCCTAAGGAACTCCGGGCGAATCTCATCCACCCCCGGAGCCTTGCCACCGCGGAGCTTTTTAACCACCTCGGCGACCTCAGCACCAGAGATCGGAGAACCCGACCCAAAGTCCCCAGGCTCCGCTTCCTCAGTGGAAGACGTGCCAGTAGGATTGAGGAGGTCTTCGAAGTATTCCGCCCACCGACTCACAACATCCCGAGTTGAGGTCAGCAGCACGCCACCTCCACCATAAATGGTGTTGGTCGCGTACCTCTTTCCCCCCCTGAGACGCCGGATGGTGGACCAGAATCGCCTCGAAGCCGTACGGAAGTCATTCTCCATGGCCTCTCCGAACTCCTCCCACGCCCGAGTTTTTGCCTCAGCAACCACCCGAGCCGCATGCCGCTTGGACTGCCGGTACCTATCAGCTGCTTCCGGGGTCCCACAAGCCAAAAAGGCCCAATAGGACTCCTTCTTCAGCCTGACAGCATCCCTCACTGCCGGTGTCCACCACCGGGTTCGAGGGTTGCCACCACGACAGGCACCAACAACCTTGCGGCCACAGCTCCGATAAGCTGCCTCGACAATAGAGGCGCGGAACACGGCCCACTCGGACTCCATGTCCCCCGCCTCCCTCGGAACGTGTTCAAAGCTCTCCCGGAGGTGGGAGTTAAAGCTCCGTCTTACGGGAGACTCTGCCAGACGTTCCCAGCAGACCCTCACAATACGTTTGGGTCTGCCAGGTCTGACCGGCATCCTCCCCCACCATCGGAGCCAACTCACCACCAGGTAGTGGTCAGTTGACAGCTCCGCCCCTCTCTTCACCCGAGTGTCCAAGACATGCGGCCGCAGATCAGATGAGACGACAACAAAGTCGATCATCGAACTGCGACCTAGGGTGTCCTGGTGCCAAGAGCACATATGGACACCCTTATGCTTAAACATGGTGTTCGTTATGGACAATCCATGACGAGCACAGAAGTCCAATAACAGAACACCACTCTGGTTCAGATCAGGGGGGCCGTTCCTCCCAACCACACCCCTCCAGGTCTCACTGTCATTGCCCACGTGAGCGTTGAAGTCCCCCAGTAGAACAAGGGAGTCCCCAGGAGGCGCACTCTCCAATACCCCCTCCAAGGACTCCAAAAAGGGTGGGTAGTCTGAGCTGCCGTTTGGTGCATAGGCACAAACAACAGTCAGAGCCCGTCCCCCCACACGTAGGCGAAGGGAGGCTACCCTCTCGTTCACCGGGGTGAACCCCAACGTACAGGCACCAAGATGGGGGGCAACCAGTATGCCCACTCCTGCTCGGCGCCTCTCACCAGGGGCAACTCCAGAGTGGAAGAGTGTCCAACCCCTCTCAAGGAAACTGGTTCCAGAGCCAGAGCCATGCGTTGAGGTGAGTCCGACTATTTCTAGTCGGAAACTCTCAACCTCACACACTAGCTCAGGCTCCTTCCCCACCAGAGAGGTGACATTCCATGTCCCAATGGCCAGCTTCTGTAGCCGAGGATCAGACCGCCAGGGTCCCCGCCCTCGGCCACCACCCATCTCACATTGCACCCGACCCCTTTGGCCCCTCCCACAGGTGGTGAGCCCATGGGAAGGGGGACCCACGTCTCCTCTTCGGGCTGTGCCCGGCCGGGCTCCATGGGTAAAAACCCGGCCACCAGGCGCTCGCCAGCGTGCCCCACCTCCGGGCCTGGCTCCAGAGTGGGGCCCCGGTGACCCGCGTCCGGGCGAGGGAAAACTTAGTCCATTAATTGTACTCATCATAGGGGTTTTTGGGCTGCACTTTGTCTGGTCCCTCACCTAGGACCTGTCTGCCTTGGGTGACCCTACTAGGGGCATGAAGCCCCTGACAGAATAGCTTACTCAATGCAACATTATGAATTATTTCTTTCACAATAAAAGCACATTCACTCTGCAGGAATGTATTTGGATGTTTAACCGAAGCAGTAGGGGTTGGGTGAAAGATGCAATGACTCCTAAATAAACACCAAACATCCGATCACAAACAGGAAGTAAACCGTTTGATGTTTGTATATAAATAAATACTATGTGCCTTTATTTATAATCTGGTCTTCAGTTCTTGTCTCATGTTGCACCTGAAGTTCTCAGCACTCAGTTATGACCCAGCCTCTTAAATACAGGTAGTCCTCGGGTTACGGCGGTTTGTGGTTATGACGCATCTCCCATTAAAAAATAAAATAAAAAAAGTTTACTTTGAAAAGCCGAGTTACGCAGTTTTACGTTGTAAACGGAATGCAGAATACGGCGGATGGACCGGTTTTACATTGTAAACGTAGCGGTGGAGGAGGAATACTGCACTGTACTCTCTAAAAGTCCTCTGGACATTCAAAAAACAAAACTGTACTGTGAACGCGGCTTTACGTCGTAAAAGGAATACGGCAGATGGACCGGTTTTACGTCGTAAACGTAAAGCAGCGGCGGAAAATGTTGTACTGTACGCGGTGCAGCGGCGGAGGAATTCTGTAATGTACTGTGAACGCGGTTTTACGTCGTAAACGGAAAACTGAATACAGTACAGGTACAGCGGATGGACCGAGGAGGATGGCGTCACCAGGTAGGCCATTAACTTTTTTTTGCCCTTCATTATGGCTCCCAAACGTATGTGTTTTTTGATAATTATGTAGGGTACTGTGTTAGGATAAGCTAAGTGCTTGGTAATACAGTACTGTACATGTATATGGTGCAGTATGTACGTATATTACGACTTACGTCAAAAATCGGTTTACGCCGCCGCGTAGGAACGGATCTACGTCGTAAGTCGAGGACTACCTGTACCGTGTTGCTTGAAACCATACCAATAGAGAACTGACACAATCATAGATTTATTACACTTGAACCGTTATTTACGGCTGACAACGTGTTAGAAATAAATTGTTTCAGTTTCTGTGCTGTTGATATTATTATTGACGAGCCGCGTGCGTCGACACTCAAGGCCAAAATGTAAAGTGTGTTCGCCTTCGTGCTTTCTCACTTTTAAGATATATTGAAAACTTCTCTTTCCTAATCCACCTGCTTTGTTTGTGCACCCTTTCACCCAACAATACTCGGCTATTACCGACCTCTCATGCACGTTCACTGATATGAAACGTTGCTTTCAGTTAGTTCATCCTGTCTTAGTGCCCGGACGCAGGAACCAAGGATTACATTCTGTATTTACAGTTTTCACAACGTCCCAACATTTTTAGAAATCGAGGGTGTAAGTTTGATGAGGTTTACCTTCTGCTCCTCTTCTTCAGCCTCCTCCTCTGCAGCTGATTTGATCTTCATCCCTCCTCTGTCCTCCTTACGATCATCACCCATGTCGTCTTCCTTGCTCCCCGCCACCTGAATCCTTCCCAGGTTCTCCCCTTCACACTGCCCGCTGTCTGACTGACTCGGCATCTGAGGGTCATCGGGAGGCACCAACCCGCTGATTCCAGCATCCAACTTGGATTCATCCCCCATCTTGTGTGAGTCGGGTGAGAGGAGCACCCCCTCCTCTCGCTCCACGTTCCCCACGTCTTCTCCCAACAGTCCCAAGTTGGAGGCTGATGACCGCTGCCTCTGTCGGGGTCTCTCCTCCGAGAGTCCCAGTGCTATAGAGGGTTTACGTTTGTGAAAGCGCCTGATTGGGAAGGAGGTCTGTTCCACCACCCTGCTGCCCACTGCGTCCTCCTCCATGCCCCCCAGAGCGGAGCTGACCAGGCTGAGGCCCAGCTGCTGCAGCAGGAAGGAGCGCTGCAGTTTGGACGTGGCAGCAGAGGCTGTGAGGTTTGGATTGGCGGCTAGACTCGGGTTCACTAAATCTGCTGCTTGCTGCTGCCTGTGCCTCTGAGGCTCCTGCTGGGGGTGGTGGTGGCTGGACGAGGGGGACATGGGCAGCGTGCGAGTGGTCAGGTAGTGCTTGCAGGCCTTGACGACGTTGTTTAGGTGCAAATGTGAAGCGGCGAGGAGGATATCCATGACGTTGCTCTCCCCCAGCTTCAGCGTTGACGTGTACATCATGTCCACCAGCGCGGCAAACGCTTCAGCCGTCACCACCTGCAAAATAATAATAATAACAATAATGAATTCAATTTATACCGCACTTTTCATTAATAAAAATCTCAAAGTGCTACAACAAATAAAACAAGTGATAAAATCACGTAAAATCAATAATAATATCAACTAAGATTAAAGAATGCTAGTTTCTCTGTTCAAGACTGCTCTGAAAACACATCTCTTTAGACTCGCTTATCGTTAACTCTCCTAAATGTATTTTAAACACACACTTTATCATCACGCTTCAAAGCTGTGACGCTTCCATCGTCGATGTCTGTACCTCGCTGTCCAGCTGGATCATGTTCATGCTGGCATCTCCCTCTGCGACAGTGAACAGCGCTCTGAAGTGTGTGCTGCAGGCTGCGAGCACCGAGCGGTGGGCTTTGAAGTGTCTGCTGCCCACCACAATGACGCAGTCGCACAGCTGGCTGTGGACGCGCTGGTGGTTGAGCTGCTGGAAGATCTGCTCGAAGTGACCTGGGAAATCCATAACCCTGTAGATAAAGCAAAGACGACAACAATGGAGCAAAATCAGATGATGTACAACTACTGAGAGGGCTGATACCGCTGAACATCAGTCAACCACACTGTTGTGAAACTTTTTGGTTTAGTCCATGTGAACTGAGCTTTCCTAAGATTTCCTCAACAGAAAGGACATAATCCAAGACATTTATGATTTATTGAATCATTTTATGAATATAAATAACATTGAAAGGCATAATTTTATGGAAGAAAAGCTGCAATTTCAGTGATGTTTGCACAAATGACAACAAGTCTTGTGGATTGAATGCAGCCTAAAAAACCTGGTTTTAAATAAGCCTGTCAGTGTATGTGCTTTATAAAACACCTTGGCTAGTTCGGATGTTTACATGAGTAAACAGCAGCACAGACAGATATCACAAATAAAACAGTAGTACAGGTGCACTGTGACTAGTTCAAACAAGAAAATAGACAGTGTAGCTTTATATTACCTTGAGACTTCCAAAAACCAGAAACCAAAAGCCCAAACAAGGTCTCTTAGCTTCAGATGCTAAATGTAGCTGCTAGCAGCATAGCAAAGAGCCTGCTAGCTTTACAGCACGAGCGGCAGGAGCGGTGTCCACCGGGGCTGACCGGTCCTCCTCTATCCGAGCCAAGACCCTCTTTCACCAGCACCAGATGACTCATCAGATGTGGTAACCTCCGGCCATTGCTACACCCCTGACGCGGTCCACTTCCTCAGTTAGCCCTGGCTGTCTGGACACCTGGGACCGCTGGTTAAACGGACACTCACTCACAGGTCGGTACAACCAGAATCATAAATAAACACAACTACCACGTTTAACGGCCGTCAAACAGTCTGAAGTAAAACGCTTGTGCTGTAATTTCTGATGATTTTCTGTCCCTCAGACGGTTTTTCCAAAGCAGACTCACAGGGTGGCGCTGTGTTTCACTTCCATGTCCACCACGCTCAGGCGACGTGCCGCAATTTTAAAATTTACCACTAGGCGTCGCTGCAGCAATAGATCGAGGCACTAATGCGCATGCGTAAAATCAATTTCCGGTAGTCATTTGGCATTTTTGGTAATGTAACATCTGCTTTTTGTAAAAGAGAGATTTAATTTTATTGTAGAAAATTGTGGTTTTTGTAAGACTCAATTGGAAACAAGTTGTTTCCAATTGAGTCTGGGGGAACAACTTCGTAACTTTCTGTCTGCTAAGGGAATAAACTTGGATTTTGTTTCCTTAGAAAATATTCAATTTGGTTTATTCATTAATGATAAAAACTTAGAATTTATTGTAAATGTTCTGATTATTGTAACAAAATACATAAATGTCGATATGCAAAATGCTCCCTTTCTATTAGTGCTCTCAAAAATGATATCTCTTTTTTCAAAAGTTGTCTAAAAAGATGCAGAATGTAAATGCAGTAAAATTATACGAGTTAATGGAAGTTTTTTAGTTTCTAGCCCCCTGATGTGTATGATATTTATTTATTTTATATATATATATATTTTTTCATCTTTTAATTCCTTGTTTGTATTTTTTATTTTTTTTATTCTGTGAAGTTGTTATTTCAAGTATTTAGTCTTTTCTTGAACCTTTGTAATCAAAGTGTATTATAGTCATTAGGAGTTGTGTTTCTTGTATGTTATATTGTTTGTCTTTTTGACATGCTAATTTGAGTTTTGTCATTGTTAATCTTGTTTATTACTAATAAAAAAAATTTAAAAAAATTAAAAACATCTGCTTTTTGTTACCATATTTTTAATGAATGCAATCAAACCAAAATCTTTTGGAATTGCTTAGAAAGATGGATCAAACCCAAAATTATACTTCCTGTATCTATTTCTAGAGATATGATAACATTTGGAGTTTTACGGAAAAACAAAAAAATGGAACTCTCTTGTAATGTGATATTCTGTTTGGCGAAATTCTTTATTCATAAACAAAGAGTGCTAAAATCATTCCCAGTCTTTAACATATTTTTATCTGAATTCCAATTATATTTAAAATCTCTCAAATGCATTGAAACATATGAATACCTAACTGAAATATTGATGGAACTGCCCACCAATACATGTTGATTCTAAATCATTATCCTCTTGTATTTAATTATTATATATATTATTTTATTTATTTTCATTGTATATTAATCTGCCCTTATGTTCTCATTTTTAAGTCTACCTCTAATATGCCTTCTATGTATATTCGAACTACTGTAAATTGCCATACTTGTTTGTACTTGTTTTGTTGTGTTGTTAAATAAAACTACCTAAAAAAATAAAATAAAAAATAAATCTGCTTTTTGTTGATTTTTTTTATACAGACGTATTTATAAACTAGTTTTATTGGTATTTTACATTGTGACAGCGACATGTTCTCAATCTTTAATGTTGTTGAGTGTCAGAATGGCGCCGGAGCAACATAGACCTGAGACATGAGCACAGGAAGTGGGCATGAATTTATTTAGACCACAGAGCATAGCAAAAGACTTTGAGCATGCGCATATTGCGCAGTTTCTAATTAAAAAAAGTTAATGGAACTATGGTGCGCAACGACTTATATTTTTGCTTTTGCAATTTTTCCAAATTTGCAAGGAGTGTAGCCGCATGATTGAACCTTGTGATACTGAAGAATTTCATTTAGATGGTGGATAGTGAAGAAGTTAAGTTATAAGGGCCAATGATTGACTGATTAAGGAAAACATAATTCGGAAGCACTGAATAAATGTTTAACATTAAAACTTTTCCTATCAATCAGCACATTTTTTTGTTTGTTTTTCCTTTAGCCATATTGTTTTAATATATTTGCTGGTGAAGATTCTCAGTCATCCAGGACATGGTAAATTCAAAAAAGTTCCAAACAAAAACAACAGGACTTTATTTGTAACAGAATAATACATTCATACATACATACATACAGTATTTTCTGGTGTATAGGTTGCACCTGTGTATAGGTTGCATTGTCCAATTATCACCAATAGGTTGGAAAAATCCCTAGATAGGTCGCACTGGTGTATAGGTCGCACCTTCGTTTAGCTCTGCTGCAAATGTCTGCCACAGGAGTGCACAGCAAGGCTTTTAAGAAGATTAACACTTAAAAACAATTATTTGTTTGATAAAAATTATAGCAAATATATGTCTGAGCTGAACTTTTCCTTAATAAATGAACGTAATTGTGAAATGAGCTGGATTTAAAAATTTGTTTCACTGAAAGTGATAACAAGCCATATATAGGTCGCACCTGAGTATAGGTCGCAGGCCTTGAAAAAAACATAAAAAGGTGCGACCTATACACCGGAAAATACGGTACATACAGACAGACAGACATACAGACAGACAGACAGACAGACAGACAGATAGATAGACAGATAGATAGATAGATAGATAGATAGATAGATAGATACACTAGATTGATAGATAGATACAGTAGATTGATAGATAGATATAAAATAATTTCTTGTGCAGTGCTGAACTATGTATTGTTTATCCTTTTGTGACATGATTAAAAACATTCATAAAAAAGCATATACAAATAAACCAAGTTTGTTTTATTTATACATTATGGATAACATTGTAATTAAATAAAACGCTTGTCCAATCTGTTTGTTTCTAAACGAAGGCGGAAGTACGGTTGGGTGCATCCTCTTGCCTCACCTGACTCTTCACAACTGTCATGGCTGCCTCCTGCTCGTTGGTGTGCTGCGAAGAGGAGACGACAAGCGACAAAGCTGTCCTAGGTGAATATTTTCATTTATATAAAAGTTAAGTTCCGTCATGACAGATTGTGTTGTGTTGTTCTTAGAGGTGTCGTTTAAACTACAAAATGCGCGTACACGTGGGTGCTCGTGACCGTTTTGTCAGACGCGAACCTTTTATTTTTTTCTTGATTGATTATTATAAGACATACAAAACGGGGACAGTTACGATTTATTTATTTATTTTTACATATTTATTCATGTTTTAAAAATCAAATGTAGCAGCAGGAATGTGTCTCTCCCCCACACATTTCCTGAGAGTAATAAAACAAATAAATAATAATAAATAAATAAAATGTTATGTGTTGCCATCATTGTATGTTCCCATACAAAGACAAAATTGTCTCTCTGCATTTAACCTATCGCACCTGGGATACACCCAGGTGGAGCAGTGGGCAGCTTTGTAAGGCCTGGGATTGGGTGTCCTGCTCAGAGACACCACGTCATGTGACCGGGGATCGAACCCATGACCTTTGGGTCCCGAGTCAGCTGCCCTGCCTCTACACCATAAAGTAATACTGTAGTTGTATATTTTGAATAAAGTAGATGCCATTTCCTTCAATCTGGTGTATTTGAACAGGTTGTTAAACATTTATGTTTACCCATACTCTCCCACTAATCAATGGATTCGTTCATTTGTTAACTGTCGACTAACTGCTGTAGACCTCAACATCTGTGTAAGCCTGTGTGTGCACTCTGCCCCCTCACAAGTAAACTGGCTGGAAACATCTGGTTGTGTCCTCAGAGTAAAGAGATGATTAAAGGAGATTTATTTGACCCAACAATGATCATCCTCCTCATCATTTTCAGTTCAGTTCTTGCTTCATTCAGGTTCTGTCATACGTCCAGACAGAGTAGACAAACGCACCTGAGCACGATTTATTTTACCTGGACACAGCTGACAACACGAGAAACACTTTTTTTTTCTCCATGAACCAAACCTACAGGCTCAGCCCAGTTCACTCGCACCACACCACCAGGAGAGCTATGGGCTGAAACTTATTCCATCAGAAACTGAATTTAAATAGCTGCTTTGAAACTGAATCTAATGGTTTGAAACTGAATTCATTTGCTTTGAAGATTCAGTTTTATAATTCAGTTTTTTGTGTCACGTATCCGGGTCCTTCCAGAGCAGGGGTCTGCAACCTGTGGCTCTGGGGCCACATGCGGCTCTTTGGTCCCTCTGCAGTGGCTCTTTCAAGATTTGACCAAAACTGAATTGGTTGTTATACAAACAAACAACAAAAAACTACTAGCCTGGCCCTCGCCTTCCTGCACAGCTCCGCTCAATTCTCATTTCCCTTCACTGCTCAGTCTGGGACTTCTCCCATAGACAACGATTTCTCCGGCTGATTTTTGACCGGACCAATCAGAGAACAGAAGGGGCGGAGTTTTTGGCCCCTAACCCACGCCCCCACCTGTCCCAGCGCAGCCAGCGAGCAGCCGCATGTTCTCATTCAAAGCGATGCAAAGCGATGCAGGACTGTTTTATATGTGACACAAATGTATTAAATTCCCCTTCTTAATCCCTTATCTGGAGTTTTCTTTTGTTTTTTTGGCCAAAAGTCAAGTGATCGCTCCCTCCTCCCTCCTCCTCCTCTCCCTCCGCTGATGAGGAAATGCCTCAGGTTGTCACGAGAGAATTAAACTCGGGTTTTACGTTGCTGCCCGAGTCCCATCAGATTTTCTGGTCTTCTGGTGTGCTGGACCAGCGATCCATGGTTTTATTTTATTTTTTTAGAACGTTTTATTAACATATAAACACAGAATATGCAGCGGCAGGCTGCAGCGAGAGAAAATGCAGCAGGAGGCGGAGCAGATGTCAAGTTCAACAGACCACGGGGGAGCAGCCATATATGGCTCTGAGGGGGAGGGAGCAGAATGCTTTTCCCTGTTCAAAATTTTTCTAAGATCCAATGGTTTTGTTCCTCAGCAGAGGCCACGCCTCCAGCAAGAATCGGTTCTCTATGGAGAAAGTCCAGACCCTAGTACGAAGCGAAGTGAAGGACAAGGGTCTGGTTTTAACCAGGCTAAAAAACTACTAGTTTCAGCAGTTTTTATGTCATTTCATTGGCAAATATGTGGATATTGGAACAAGTACAAGGAGTAAAACTTTAACGTTATGCTTTATTTCTATACTTAATTCATTTTTCCACAATAAAAAAAAAAACCTAGGTTTGTATAGTTCATAGTTTTTATTAATTTTAAAAAGAACCCTCTCTTTAAAATAATCAGTTTTTTAATTTTTCATTGGTTGGAAGGGGCTGTGAAACGACTCCTTGTTGTGGTTTCTCCCGAGTTTTTCCTCCTGTTTGATCATTATTGTTATTTTCAGTCCGCTTTTCAAACGGCTGCGTCGAAGATGCTGACAAACTGGACTTCAGCACGTTCAAGAACGTGGATGAAAACAACCCGAGGAAGAGGAGCAGGCGGATAGTGGTGAGGATGAAGGTGGAGTAATGTGCAGTTTGGAGGTTCTTTAATAATCCGCTGTTCTCCTGCGTCGAGGTGGCCGAGTCAGACAGGATGTGTTATGTTGGACAGAACTTTGGAGCTGGATCCATGAAGTGCAACAACTTTTGCCAGTGAGTGTCCGCTTCGTGTTGAGTTTTGTTGTGAGGAGGGGATTCAAACATGATGGTTGGTGCCTCCTCCTCAGATACTATGTTGGAGTCCTGAACAAACGGACCTTGCAGATGGAGGTGCACAGCGCCCAGGTGTTCAACCTGCAGCCTGTTATACCAGGTACCTGCATCCCCGCTTGGCACTGAACGGAACTGGACCAGCTTGTTGTGAGGAGGTCACATGTGACTTTAAATGTTCTGATCGTGTCTTCAGGAGAGAGCACCGAGACGGCAAAACCTCAGCACTCTGCTCAGGCCTACAAAGACAAGGTACAAGCACCAGATGGTCTTTTGAGGAACAAACTTTAAAAGCTGAAGTCATGCACAGATGTTTTTCTTCGTGGATGTTTTAGGTTGATTCGTTGATTGAGGCGTTTGGCACCAACAAACAGAAGCGAGCTCTGAGCTCCCGCAGGCTGAACCAGGTGGGGAGCGACACCCTGCATCAAGCTGTGGCTAAAGCTGCCGGCGCCGTGATCGACCACAAGGGCCTGGAAGGTGAGGCAAACCGTCACGCTGTTCTGTGTGCGGTGGGTCAGGTATTATCGGGTCTTTAAACACCAGTAACAATAATAAACTCAGCTCTCAGGGTGAGATATGAGAGGAGAAAACTTTTAAAGGAGAATATATTCGGGAAACAAATGTTTTATGAAGCGCAGCTGGATGCTTTTTATAACCAGCACATCTGGGCGGCTCCTCTCCTGATGTGAGTTTCTTTACATTTTAAAACAGTGCTTCAACTATATGTGAACCTTTCATTAAAGCTACAGTATGTAACATTTTTTATAAACATATTTCTTCACTCTGTCACTATCTCCTGACAGACTGATGTTAGCCAGGTAATCTCTGAAAAAAAAAAAAATATATATATTGTCCCCTTGCTTCTCCAGGTGGTAAATAAGCATTTCTAAAAAGAAAAGTGACCCGCCGTTTTCCAGCCAATAAAAACAGAGCTTGAATTTGAATTTCAACAGACCATGGGAGAGCAGAGCCATATATGGCTCTGAGGGGGAGGGATCAGAATGCTTTGCCTGTTGAAATTTTTTCTAAGTGCTGCAGTTCTACAGAAACTGCAGACTGAACCTTTAAAGCTGTGTGACCTTTGAACTTGAGGGGGGCATCAAACTCATTTCTTTAAGACCCAAAGTAATAAATACATTTGCCATGTTTTTCAAAATATTCATTCAGAAATATGAATTCAGCTCATTATCTTTTTTAAATTAATCTAAAGTTGAGAGTTTACTAGAATACATTTCTATTAACTACCTACATAGACTTTCGATCACCCATTTATTAATTTGACTTATTTTTAAGAAATCATTTTTATCACAGGCCATCAAAACATTTTTAAAGCTCTATGAAACCCCGTACGGCTGTTTACATTCACCTGACAAACACAAGGAAAAACAACTCGTTAGGCAGACACCGTCTCTGTGATGTCTCAGACAGGTGTTTGTGTCACTCAAACTAAAGTTCTGACTGAAGTGGACATTAGAGCGAAACTCCTGTGGAGTGGGGAAAGCTGCTCTCGTGCCGTGGCTGGAGTCATGTGACCACGCTGGCCCTCAGATCTGATGTTTCTGTTTGAACCGCTGCAACAAAAGCAATGTAATGATGTGGGGGCATCTTCATGCTGACTGCAACTTGATCCACGAGACAGTTTTCTATTAAAGTAGTCCCCCGTTTATCGCGGGGGTTACGTTCCGAACCCCCTCCCCCCTGCAATAAATGAAAAACCACGAAGTAGGAATTCTATATTGTATTTATTTTGTATATATTTTAAGGTTTCATAAAGCCTTCCCACACTCTTGCAATGTTCTAAACTCTTAAACCTACGTCATTTTAACAACGTACATATATACTGCACAGTAGCCACGTACTGCAAACAAAACCACACAATGGTCCCGATCGAGTCCAAATCCAGATGAAAAAAGTCCCGGTGAGCTCTGGAGAAAACTCTGGACCCTCCAAGCAATGCCTCCCTGCTGTAGATGCTCCATGGGCTGGCAAGCAGCACCCAGATTGACCAGTGATGCCGGAAGTCTGGTTCTGGTCCAATTCCCAGTCGGTTCCTTACGGCTCTCTGAATCCACTGAGCGCCAAAGTCACTATGAATAAGCACCGAACTTTTTCGGATCGGATCAGAACTTTCCCTCCATTTCAGCAGAAAGCAATGGCTGGAAGCACTGTTGGGGCTTCTGGGAAATGTAGTCCTTTTGATTGGCGATACGGTGTAGGCTCAATAGCTGTGTTTCCATCAAGGTTTCTAGATGCGCATTTTGAAGATCGCATCAGAAAAGCTGAATGGAAACGGCACAATTCGAATTAACTTCCTCTAATTCGCAAAAAAGTTGATACGCTCGCTTGAGGTGTTTTTTGGGTTTTTCGAAACAGAGCTGATGCGCAAAACGACAGATGGAAACAGATTTGCCGACTCAGTTCTGCCGTAGCGAACATTCACGTCATGTGACTGATCAGCTGTTTCCGCTCCGGACAACAATAATAATAATAATAATAATGAATTCCATTTATAATGCACTTTTCATTAATAAAAATCTCAAAGTGCTAGACAACATGTAACATCGCTAAAAACTAGTTGGCATGACAGAATAAATACAACTTACCCGATAGCAACACATTCCTGAAATATTCTCTCCATTTTGCCGAGATGTGTGGTTTGGTTCCTGTTTTCAACCGCTACTTCCCGTTTACTGTAGACATGCGTAACGCTGACGTCTTGACGTAATGCCGCTTTGCGTGGCCTGGTGGATGCGCTTCAAGCCAGTTGATGGAAACACTTCTGATTAACATTTATTTGTATTTACATTTTTGCGAGATTTCAAAAATTCGCTCAAAATTCGAAATGAAAATAGATGGAAACACGGTTATTAAGAGAAAACTAAAAAATGGCGGCGTATTTTTTGTGTGTTAATTTTGTTCTGTATCCCGTACTGTCCCAATCATGTACGGTAATATTAACATTGACAATCGTGTGAATTTTTATTTATTTTTGTCTTGTACAATCTTACTTTGAAAAACTGAAAGATCGCGTCCATAAAAGTCGAACGGTGACGCAGCGAGGGACTACTGTAGATGAGGAACCCCGGCACGTTTAACTATCACAAGATCTTGTTGCACTCGTAGTAAAATCTGAAAAAAACATGAAATATTCCTGTAGACTTTTGCTGCTCTAGTTGTAATTATTTCTCTTGTCGATGAGCTTCATCAGAACTGTTTTCCACCTGTTCTCCTCAGCTCTCCAGCAGGAAGTGGCAGACGTAGAGTCCCAGGGATCTCTGGCTTCCCACCTGCCTCCCTGCAATCCAAACGCAGAGAAACTGGAGGACGTCTACCCGTTCGATGAGCGTATCCTTTATTTACCACGTGTTTGTGTGTAACTGTAGTGTGAAGAATACAGCAGAGGTTGTTTCTACCCTCAACTGGTTCAACAGTCTTGAGTCCGGATGAGTTTGCTGCTTTAGAGCACGCTGGTTCCAAGATGGCAGCTCTTACCACAGAAGAGCTGAATAAGCTGAGAGATGAAGAAAAGTACGGCAGCAAGTGGCGCACACGTGTGGATTTACATTTTTCCTAACAAGCGTCTTGTTGCATTCTGATGTATTTGTCGTTATTTTTCATTTGCTGAAGGTCTCTTTGTGTTATGAAGCGTCTGGAGAACATGCCGACTGTGGACAAAGACCGAGACAGAATGGCTCGCTGCACCTTTTACCTGTCTCTGCTCCTGAACCTGGCTCAGCAGAGGATCGTCACCCGAAAGTGTGAGCGATCCGATTTCCTTTGACGCTGCCAGTGCAGACTAAAAAGTTCCCAGAATACTTTGTGAGGAAGGAACAGATCAGAGTAGAAGACGAGAGACAACACTGCAGCAAAGTGCTCAATAATAGTAATGAAACAATCTTTTTTTTTTTTTAATTATGAAATAATTTAGGAAGCAGCGCACATCAGTGTTTGGAACACAAGAGCTACATTTTCTAATGTCAACCTTGGTCTTTTTATGTTCTAAAATTCTTTGAACTTTTAAAGGTGCCATCACAATATTCAACATAAGCTTACCTGATTGTAGTTCCTTCTGATGGGTGACTTTAATCATTATTAACAAACATACAGGCATTTTGGATAAAGATGTTTGAAAACGTGTAGACAAAATGTGGGACAGAAGAACCCTTTAGATGTCATTATGAGATTTTATGCTGTTAGCTGTGTAAAACATAAAAACAAGTTTCACTCTGTGGTATTTACAAAAATCATGGTTGTGGCTCCATCTCCATCTACCTCGTTCATCCTGGAGGACCCCAGTGCATTTCCAGAGATGATTTGTAACCCCTCCAGAGGAAGGTGACCAGGAAGCATCCAATTAAATGTCCGAATCACCTCAACTGACTCCTTTTGATGCAAAGGAGCAGCGGCTCTCTTTTGACTCAACCATTTCTTCATAGACCTGTCGCGATAAATCAATTAATCGCATGATAAATGACAATTATTGACCTCATTTTCACTTATCAGCTGTATCGTTTCTTCGTGTCTCTTTCTACTGAAGACACTGGATGACAAAAGGCTCAACTCCGGTGCTCTTCACTGACTCCTCCCTTTCTCTTTAAAATCTGTTTTAACGATCCAGAATCATGTTTTTGGATCATTCAAAGCTGAGAAACTAAGCTAACAGGCTGACCTCGGGGGAAAAAAGCTTAAAAAAGCCATTTTGAGAACCGAAAAAAGGAAAGGGAGACAACCCATGTCACGTCAAGAGGCCTCCCTCCCATTTTTCTTGAAGCGGCACACTACTTGCTCCCTCACTGTCCATCATTCGGTTCAAACTGTCTTATACTGTCATGCGGTGGTCAAAAATGGGTACTATACTAAAAACAAATAACATTTCTTCTTAAATTCGACAATAATGACTACCGGTAATTAGGGATGGGAACCGAGAACCGGTTCTGTTAGAGAACCGGTTCTTAAAAGTCCAATTCCATGGAATTGTAGGATGCTTGTCTTAACGATTCAGCTTATCGGTTCTGCAGACTCCTGGTGGTGACGTATTTAAGCGCTGACATCACAGACATGCGCCGCGCCCGAAAAAAATAAATATTTCTTAGCTGACTTCATAGCAGACGTCCTTCTGAGCTTAACGAAATGTTCAAATCAGCTGGATTTAAAAAAAAAAAAGTTCGCGGAATTTTAGGCAGGCGCCAGGCGGGTCAAACCGGATGCTTTCTTTCTTTAAATTTAGCTAAATAAACGCTTAAAAAATATATGTAGCACCTCTGCACACTTTATGCTGAAAACCTAAAATGGAGGGTGCTTGGGTTCGGTATCAATCTGGTACCCCAATCGGTGTGCAGCACCAATGACCTAGTTTAATACAAATAGGACCCAGAGAAACAGTGTAATTTGAGGCAAAATGATTCAGCCTTAATTTATTAAACTAAATAACCTAATAGTGAGTGACAGGAAGTTTAACTAGTCACCACCATAAACTTTATAGCCGGAAAACTCTTAAAATTTAAACAAAATACCTCTTCACATAAGGCAGAACAAAAGGAATATTACAGGTCTTTTTTTTTCTTTTCACCAAAGAACAACAGTAAATGTCCATGTACATCAATATACACAGTCCTGTACAAAAAGTAACCCAGTCAATTTATTACTCACAACCTCCAGAAGAGTGGGAAAAACGTTGCAGGCCTGTTACAAAAACCCAGAGTTTTTGTAAATCCCAGAGGAAACTTTGAGAACGTTGCAATTCACTCGTCCTCTTCTTCTCCCACGTCCATTGAACGCAGCAGCAGAGCCCGCGAAACTGAAACTCCTCAACTCAAAGCTCGCCAGGACTATTTGCGTCTGTATCCTCTCGTCCCTCCCTTCGCGTCGACCAAGCTCCTCCAACTTTGTCTTAAATTTGTCCTCACCAAGGCGCTTTGTCCAACTTTCTCCCTCTTGAGTCTGTATCTTCTCACTTTTTCCTCTGCTCGTCTGCCCGGCTCGGTTCTGCATCAACCCGGTTCGTCCCGCCTTCCTCTTCCCTCTTCACCAATCACGAGTCACGCACTGGACGAGCAGTCCCAGTGACCAATCAGGAGGCTCACCTACTGGACGAGCAGTCCCAGTGACCAATCAGGTGGCTCAACCAAATAAATACACAGTGCATCTTACGTCAAACTAATACTTCTTCCACATGCAATATTTACATAAAATAATGCTCAATTGATTTACAAAATACAGTTTTATTTACTTAGTAACTATATTTACCCTTAATATTATTTAAATATTAAAGTAAGGGAAAATACAAGTGTATTTCTTTCAGAAACAAGAATATGAAAAACCCATAACTGTCATCAATGTTATGCATTAGTAAATAAATGTTTACTTTTAATATATTTGTGTTTTGTCTTGAATTATGTAAGACTTCTATTAACCTCATTGTTACCTTGTAGAAACCTCAGTTTATCCACTGGGCTACATCTTCCCCCTGCTAGAAGATTTTGATGTCCTCATCAAATCAAAAGTTAGACAACTAACAGAGGCTAACATTAAAACTAGTTTTAATGAGAACTTAACCTTGAACATGTTTCACACATGGCCAGGGGGTGACACCAGAAGGTATGGCAAAACTGGCTTCTGGGGACTTGGTAGGTTCCACTTCCCACCAACACTCCATGGCTGAAGACTGTCACTGGCTGGTCAGAAGGCTTGCCGAGTTCATCGTAGGTCAATCGAACTACAGGTCGAACAATTCTCCTTGATCTTTCAGCAGGCATACGTACTGAGTTGAGGTCTGTTTCCTCCACTAGGTCATCAAGTGCTGGAGCAGGGATAGTGGCGTCGTCTGAGTAGGTACTAGGAACTGCCTCTAACTCTCCCAAGTCTTGGACTGATCTTGGTTGGTCAGTTTCACTGGTGGTGAGCCCAGATAATCTGTTGGAAAACTCTGGATGAGTTAGCAGTCCATCCAAGTCAACTCCCAATGGTTTGGATAAGTATACTTCCTCGTACTCTGAGTCTGAGTACATTTCCTCATCCCTGTGGGAAGACCTTTGGAGTCCACTTTCCCTTTGTAGTTGTGCTCTTGTCATACATCTCTTTGGTGGTTCTGTCTCACTATCATCCAATGGAAGTCTCACAAGGTATCCAATAGGCAACAAGTGATTCCGATGAACCGTCTTCTCTGGACCTCCACCTCGTTCAGGTTTAATTGTGTAAACAGGGAGATTGGGTAATTTATCCACAACAAGGTAAGGCATAGGTCTCCATTTGGTTTTCAGCTTTTGTTTTCCTGTCACACCAAAGTTTTCCAGTAAGACTCTGTCACCTTTTTCCAGAACTTGTTCTTTCACATGCTTATCGTGAGCTACCTTGTTCCGTTTATGGTTCTTGTCAGCGGTCTCTGTCGCCAAGTTGTAAGCTCTCTCAAGATCTTTCTTCAGCTTGGTGACATACTGATGGTAGGAGACAGACTTTTGACTTTCATCCGACACACCAAAGCAAATGTCTATTGGTAGCCGAGCCTCTCGTCCAAACATTAACAAGTAAGGCGAGTATCCTGTTGCTTCATTTTGAGTGCAGTTGTAAGCGTGAACCAACTGACTTATCTTTTGACTCCACTTGTTCTTTTGCTTCGGCTCAAGGGTTCCAAGCATCGATAGAAGTGTACGGTTGAATCTTTCGGGCTGGGGATCTCCTTGCGGATGATAGGGAGACGTTCTTGACTTACGGATCCCAAGCATCTTTAAGAGGTCTTTGATCAGTCTACTTTCAAAATCCCTCCCTTGGTCTGAATGTATTCGTGCTGGGAGTCCATAATGCACGAAGTAACGCTCACAAAGAATCTTTGCCACCGTGGCAGCCGTTTGATCCTTAGCCGGGAAGGCTTGGGCATACCGCGTAAAATGATCTGTCACAACTAGGATGCTGGAAAACCCCTGCGAGTCTGACTCAAGTGATAGAAAATCGATGCACACAAGGTTGAGCGGGCCTTGACTTGTTATCTGATTTAAAGGAGCAGCTCGCTGCGGAAGTGATTTACGAGTGATGCATCTTCCACAGTTTTTTACATATTGCTCAACCTGAGCTCCCATCTTGGGCCAATAGAACCTGTCACGGACAAGTCCAAGAGTTTTTTCCACTCCCAGGTGCCCAGATTCGTCATGGAGTGATTTTAACACCATGGAGACATGTTCTGTAGGGAGCACTATCTGGTGAATTTCATCTCCAGAAGATCTCTTAACTTTTCTATAGAGCAAACCCTCTTTGATGACAAGTTTACTTGCCTCTCTGTTTAGCAAGTTAGCCACAGTGTTATCCCCTGGTGAAAATGGCGTGCCCTGCCAAAGTGATTGCTTAATGGGAGCGATTGCTGGGTCTGCATCCTGGGCTTGAATGATATCGTTGTGGCTAAGTCGCATCAAACAACCCAGATCGAGGCGAACTGGATAAGCGTAGCAGGCAGGAATGCCTTCAGGGGAAACTCCTAGAGACTCTGCGACTGTGATTGTCTCGTCACAAACTTTTGGTGTGTTGATCTGCTTACACAATGCTTTGACACTTTCAGGTGGCACAGTTTGCCAGTCTTTATCTTCTGTTGGTAAGGGGTTTCGTGATAGCGCATCAGCGTCGATGTTGTGAGCCCCTAATCTGTACTGCAATGTGAAATTGTATGTTGAAAGGGCAGAGAGCCAGCGATGACCAGTGGCATTGAGCCTAGCTGTTGTGAGAATATATGTTAAAGGATTGTTATCCGTTTGTACTTTAAACTGAGCTCCATACAAATAGTCATGGAATTTGTCAACCACAGCCCACTTTAGAGCCAAAAACTCAAGTTGGTGCACCGGATAGTTTTTCTCAGATGCACTCAGCTTCCGGCTTGCGAAAGCCACAGGTCTCAATCCTTCAGGGTGTTCTTGATTCAGGACTGCACCCAGGCCATGCAAACTGGCATCTATGTGGAGGGTATAAGGTTTGGATGGGTCAGCAAACGCCAGTACAGGAGCATTTGTGAGGCAGTGAATGATCTGTTGAAATGCCTCACTGCACGACTGATCCCATCGATCGCCGAAAGGCTCGTTAACCCTGTAGTAGGTTTTGCTTGTCCCTTGATTACCCTTACTTTTCTTTTGTGTGGGAGGATATCCTTTGCATAGTTCAGTAAGGGGTCGGACGATGATGGAATAGTTTTTTATGAATCGCCGATAGTAGCCACAGAATCCAAGGAACGACTGCAGAGAAGAGAGATCAGTTGGCTGCTTCCACTGGGTTACAGCTTCCACCTTTCGGGAGTCGGTAGCAATACCATGCTCAGAGACAATGTGACCAACATAGGTAACTTGTGAACAACAAAACTGGCACTTGTCAAGGGACAGCTTTAGTCCAGCCTCCTCAAGGCGTGTTATAACCTTAAGCAGCCTCTCTTCATGCTCTTCAAGGGTTCTGCCAAACACAATCAGATCGTCCAGGTACACTATGACCTCCAGCAGATGCATATCTCCCACGGCTTTCTCCATAAGCCTTTGGAATGTTGCAGGAGCCCCGGTTATGCCCTGCGGCATCCGTTCAAATTGATAGAACCCCAGAGGACATATGAAGGCTGTTTTTTCCTTGTCCTCTTCGGCCATAGGGATCTGATAGTAGCCACTGCGGAGGTCTAAGACAGAAAACCACTTACTGCCCGTCAGACAGTCTAATGCATCGTTGATCCGTGGCACAGTGTACTGGTCTGGGATTGTTCTGCGATTTAAGGTTCTGTAGTCTACACACATCCGCAGTTGACCATTCTTTTTGCGGGCGAGGACAATGGGAGAAGCGTAGGGACTTCTTGATTCCTTTATGATGCCTGCTGCAAGCAACCCTTGAAGGTGACGCCTGAGATCATCCAAATCGGCTGGAGCAATGCGGCGAGAACGCTCCCGGAAGGGGGTACTGTCAGTTAGGCGGATATGATGCTCCACACCCTTGGCCAAACCTACATCCCATTCATCAGTTGAAAACACATTGGAATGCTGTGACAGCTTGTGTTGTAGTCTTTCTTTCCATTCTTTGCTGATCGCAATGTCACCAAAGTGGAACAAAGACGGGTCAATGGGGGGAACAGTATTGACCTTCGTTCCTGGGGCATCCATCACCATGTCAGCTATATACAGGTGAGCAATAGTGGTGCCCACTGGAATAGCTGTCTGCTTTAATGACTCATTTTGCAGTAGCACCAGAAAACTGTTCTTATCTAGGATTTTAGAGAACAGTACTGTTGGCGGGACCAATACACTTGGTGGAAGAGCAGGTGAGGTAGCACGTTCAGTTATTAGTATGCTGTCTTCTACTTCTCGATTCTCTTTGACTTTACAAATGGCAATGTGCTCTGTGCCAGCAGGAATGATTAGGGGGCCCGGCCCTGTCCACTTTACATCAGCCACAGGTAAGTCTTTAGTATATCTAGTGAGCTCTGGTTTATGGACCGATAAAGAACTTTGTTCCTGCACTTGGACCCTGGCTGAGTGGGCGTGCTCTAAACCTTTTGCTTCTGGGTTCGAGTTGATAGGTTGAATCCCTTTGACATTTGTACCGACCAAGACTGGTACGGTCTCGGAACAACGTGGGTCAGGACACACTAAGGCAAGAACAGGGACGGACTTGAGTTTTTTGGACTTTGATTGCCTAGGAAGCTCCAAATCAATATGAATGTAACCCTTGAATGGGTAGCTGCTCTCTGATTCACTGAGACCCCATATGGCTAGACCAGTAACTGGATGGAGTGGGATGTGCGACAGGTGTTCTGAGTACCAACTGTCAAAGATGATAGTTACTTGGGACCCACTATCCATCAGAGCAGTACAAAGCTTGCCATTGATTTTGACTTTGGCAATAGAAGGAGGTCCAATTAATCCCTCTGGCAAACTATTTGTCCGTACCATGGTAACACTTCTCCTTACATTTGCATTAGTGGGTTTTGTTCTTGCATTGCGGTTTTGTTTCTGGTTTGTCCTTTGTTTTCTTTGCGCCTGTATCAGCTTCTGTATTACTTTGGGGTAGTTCTCTGGGGCTGTGCATTTAGTTGAAAAATGTCCATCATCCCCACACCGATAACAGAAGAAGTCACTCGGGTCCCTTGATGTGAAAGTTCTTTGGGGAACTGGATTTGACTCAAGTTCATCGTGGGGTGGCGCTGTAGCAGGGCTGTAACTGGGCTGAATGGACAGAACAGATACTTGCTTTCTGAGCTTTACAACTTCTTCTCTTAAAGCTTGCAGGCCTTTATCCTCTTCAGTCTCTTTCAGTGTGTTGACTGTGGGCTCAGAGGTTGCAGCAGCATTACTTGGCAGGAATGACGAGGTGGTAAATTCACTCACTTGTGTTCGGAGCCGTTGTATTTCAGCTTTTATATCTTTTATCTCTTTGTCTGGTATTGCAGTGGTACTTTTAGCATACACGGCTTTGGGAGGTTGTAATCTACGACGTGAAGCTTCGTGTTCCTCTTCAAGCCGTATTTCATTCAGCAACTGTAAGAATGAAGGGGGATTTTTCCGGCGTTCTCTCAGTCGAAGATTTAAAATCATTAGATCTGACCGAGTGCCTCCTTTAATGAGCTGGTCTAGACGTGCTTGGTTGGCGGTAGCCGACTGCAGACCACCCTTTTGGACAACTTTATTGAGAACTCGTTCCATGCGTCTCAGGAATTCGGAGAGGGTCTCACTTGGTTGCTGGCATAGCTGTCTGAATGTGAAGTATAAGTCTTCTCCTGTTTCAGGTGTACCAAACGTGTTCTCCAATATTTCGAGGTACTCCATAGCGGTTGCATCAGGGTTATTGAAGCGAACAGCTTGCAATATTTCTAGAGCTGGACCCTTCACACTTTCCATGACTCTCATTTTCATTTCTCTTTCAGGTCGATCAGACTCCTCGATCATTAACCTTGCTTGTTCAATCCAGTTCTCCAATGTTTCTTCCCCTGGAGGTGTGGGTCGCACTCCAGAGAAAGTGCGCAGACGTCTGTAAGGGCTACTCTCACTGCTTGAACGGAGATTAGTCATTTGAAGGACTTCGCCAACTGCTCTGATGATGGCTTCAGGGGTGGATGTTTTAAATGAGGGATCTTGACCTGAGTCTGCGAAAGGTTTACTTCCATTTCCAGGGTTTTGTGGTTCATTTTCCTCTTCTGAAGGTCCAAAGATTCTCCATGGCTCATCAGAACCTTCTGATAAGATGTCCGGCGGGCAGGCTTTAGCATTGACTTTCTGCCTACACTCACATAGCACAGTTAAGCTTTGAGTCTGTGGATCATACATCCGACCTCTCACCCTAACCCGACCAAGTGCCTTGATTGACTGTAGCGTTTCTTCAATGACATTCACCTCTGCCTCTTCTGGGACATCCTTGACCAGTATGGCATACTCTGGGTCAATACCTTCACCCTTACACCAGTGCCTCAACTGAGCCATTCCCCTGACCTTTGCTATAAATCTCTATAGAATTAGTGCTTAGTTAGGTTAGGTTAAGCAAAATGAGCAATATTATTATTATTTTTTTTAAGTTGATTTAAGTGAACACCTTTAGATCAATAAAACATTTTACGTTTTGCTTACATTTATTTTTTCTGTAAATATATATATATATATATATTTTTTTATATATATATATATTTTTTTTTCTCTGGGTCAGACAAACTTTTTTTTTTCACTAATTTTTTCCCCGTACGGGCCACCACTTTCTGTAGCACCTCTGCACACTTTATGCTGAAAACCTAAAATGGAGGGTGCTTGGGTTCGGTAT
>JBBPBX010033518.1:12442-29471 GCA_038048925.1 Garcialebias charrua
TATATATATATATTATATACTGTATAAAAGGCAAGTTACAGATTTTAAACATTCCAAATGTGCAACACAAGCAGATTGAGATTACGGTACACAAGTTGTCCCTTATTGCATTTATTCCGGTCTTATACTGTAACAAGTTTTTTATTAGTTCAGTAACTGCTGGAGTTAAAAACTATTTTTTAAATCGGTTTGTTCTTATCTGGATCAATCCATACCTTTTCCCTGATGGTAACAGTTCAAACAGATCATGTCCAGGGTGACACATGTCCTTTAAGATGTTGTGGGCTTTTCCTTTGCAGCAGTAACTGTGTAGATCTTCTAGTGAGAGAAGAGAGCAGCCCACAATGTTCTGAGCTGTGTTAACTCTCTGGAGCGCTTTCCTCTGAGCCACTGGGCAGCTAAGATATCACACAGTGATGCTGTATGTTAAGATGCTTTCTATGGAGCTTCAGTAGAAAGACTCCAGCAGTCTCTGGGTGGTGTTCCTCCTAAGCAGTCTCAGGAAGTACAGTCTCTGCTGGGCCTTTTTTAGCACCCAGAGGTCTTCACGCTCCAGGTCAGATTCCCCTCAAAATGAACTTCCAGGATACGGCAGTCGGCTATTCTCTCCACACCATCTCTGCTTATAATCAGGTGCGGGACTACCATTTTCTTTTTCCTGAAGTCGACGATCAGCTCCTTGAGTCTTTGAAGAGATGAGGAGCAGATTGTTCCCCCTGCATCAAGCGGTCAGTTGTTCCACCTCATACCTATAGGCGGACTAATCCCCACCACTGATGAGCCCTACCACTGTGGTGTCATCTGCAAATTTAACCCATTTAAGCCCAAATTTTTTTCAGAGTTGAAAGGCATATCATTTTATCAGTTGGGTCCTTCTGAATCATGTTATGTATTTATTTTCATCATTCTTTATTTTGATTTGAAGAAAATGGCATTTTTATGACTGGCAACAATTGTTGCCAGTAGTCACACAGCTTGTCACTAGGTCAACTGTCAACTATTCATAACAGAGAACTAATAATAATATAGTAATAACAAAATAATAATGTAGTCAGAATAAATAATAACAAAAAGTTGGAGCCTCAGGTTCCTCCTGTATAAAATTCCAAACAACAAACAATTTGAACATTTTTTATTCCTAATTTATTCGTCTGTAGACTCGAATTTTGTAACTTTGTAATCAAAACTTCAACGAACAGTGTTTTTTCTTATAACCTCTAATACACACACACACACATATATATATATATATATATATATATATATATATATATATATATATATATATATATATATATATATATATATATATATATATATATATATATATATATATATACATATATATTTCATCCCATACATTCCATCATCTTTTATGGATGTTCTACTCAGTGTGGTACTTCTTGAAACACTCCAATTGTAGTGGCACATCACACTTTTCACACGCAAACGATGTGCGTCCCCCACAGTTTTTGCATTGCTTGTACCTGCTACCAGTGTTGCAGGGCCAGTGGTTGAAATGATCAAACCTGGTGGCATCAGTTATCGCCATCTTCTGCCCTGCCTACTTGGCTTTGTTCCATGGCGCAGGAGAGGGGTCTGGGCTACCAGCCTCTGGAAGGAGAGGAGATCTTTCCGCCCACTTTTCCAGGTTCTAAATGAATGAAAAAACAAGCATGATAGATGAATGAATATGCCATGTTTTTGTTCATTTATGAAGCTATTGATGAATTATCAATATCCTCCTTTCTACAGTGTCATGCCCCATATGTAGAATGTTCTGTAAAAGCAACATCATGCTTGAGTTTGTGATGTTGGTCTGGATATCATCACTGTTGCTCTTGTCAAATGAAGAGCACTAGCGATCACCTCATGTCAAACATCACAAACACGATTGTGATATTGCTAAATAACATGCAGCCTTGTGTACCTGTAATAGCACCAGCTGTTCACCATGGCACTGTTCAGGGCCCAGCTGAAGCATGGCCACCACCACTTCTTGGACCGTATGTTGACTCTGTAGCGGCTGACAAACTGGTCATGCAGGTCCACTCCTCCCATGTGTGTGTTGTAATCCTGGATACACTTGGGCTGTCTGACCTTGTCCATGGTCCGTTTTTGTTTGTTCCATCTCTTTGCCTCAGTTTCGATGAACTCCCTTTCCATGTTTGACACCACAGTGACCATGCTGTTGTCATTCCACCTTACAATCAGCTTCTCTGCCTCAACCAGATATTCAGCATTTCCTCTGGGTGTCTTCTTGAAGGTCTGGGGTTCTGTGAAAGGAACCTTGTGGAGCTGAGCTTGTCGCATCGTGCCACAGCTGCCATAGCCTCTCAGGGTCATCTCATCCACCAGGGACAGGGTTGTGAAGAGGTTGTCATGGTAAAACTTGACTCCAGGTGGAACTTCAGCTTTCTCTGCCAGGCCAAGAACCACACTTGGTCCCTGACCAAGTCCAGTTTCCACCAGATCTGTGTGGCTTCCTACATATGGCTAGATCAGCAACATATTTTACCTCAGCGAAACACAAGCTAATGTTAGGCTAGCAAAAAAATGATGTTTGAGAATGATGTATGGAAGCGAATAAAAATCTTAGACACACAGGCCTTGACTACTTAATTTATTTTGCTAGGAAGAGTATCCTTAGAAGACTAAAATAAGACATTGCACATCATTTTACAATTTGAAATAAGAAAATTAGGTGCAATCCTGCAGACAGTGTTTTCCTGTAGTTAGCGACAAGCTATGTGCCCATTGGCAACTTTTGTTGCCACTTACAAAAAGACGCCCATGAACAAAAAAATATTTATCCTAGGTACAATTTTTGTGGAGAGTGTTACTGTAGAGACTTGAAAGATTAAATAATTATAAAAATTTATGGGGGAAAACCATAAAAAATGTTATAAAAATTACCTTTTTCCAGGACGATTTGCATATTCCATGTCTTCAGCCGGATGGCCCAGGAAACATGTGATATCATGCAACAGGAAGCACTTGGAACCATTTTTTTAAATCAAAACCTTTGTCTAAGTTGTCTACTAGTTTATAGGTGGAAAATGTTGCATTAATACATTTTAGATTTTTTTACTGAGTGGAAAATGACAGTGATACACTTTGGCAACAATTGTTGCCAGTGGGGCTAAATGGGTTAACTGTGGTGTTGCTGTGGTGATCCGAGGTGCAGTCATGTGTGTAGAGGGCATAAAGCAGGGGCTCAGCATACAGCTCTGGGGGGCTCACTTATTGAAGCTGAGGGCCATGAATGTTGTTTTGTTTTTTGTCTTTCTTCCAATATGGGGTACACCTGCACCTACACCTGTACATGTCATTCTGTGATCGTTTCTACTTCTTGTCCTCTCAAACCCAGCCAGTTGAAGCAGATGACCGCTCGTCCTGAGCCTGGTTCTGCTGGAGGTTTCTTCCTGTTAAAAGGGAGTTTTTCCTTTCCACTGTTGCCTTTGAGCTTGCTCAGGATGAGAGACTGCGACAAAGTGAAGATTCACGAGTCTGCTGCTTCCTTAGATAGAGAACTTTTACTACTTGGCTTTTTTTAAATCTACTGTATGTGAATGTTTCTGTTCAGTGCCCTGAGATAACTTTTGTGATCTGGCGCTATATAAATAAACTGAACTGAATTGAAGAAAAACCCCTATGATGAGTACAATTAATGGACTAAGTTTTCCCTCGCCCGGACGCGGGTCACCGGGGCCCCACTCTGGAGCCAGGCCCGGAGGTGGGGCACGCTGGCGAGCGCCTGGTGGCCGGGCTTTTACCCATGGAGCCCGGCCGGGCACAGCCCGAAGAGGAGACGTGGGTCCCCCTTCCCATGGGCTCACCACCTGTGGGAGGGGCCAAAGGGGTCGGGTGCAATGTGAGATGGGTGGTGGCCGAGGGCGGGGACCCTGGCGGTCTGATCCTCGGCTACAGAAGCTGGCCATTGGGACATGGAATGTCACCTCTCTGGTGGGGAAGGAGCCTGAGCTAGTGTGTGAGGTTGAGAGGTTCCGACTAGAAATAGTCGGACTCACCTCAACGCATGGCTCTGGCTCTGGAACCAGTTTCCTTGAGAGGGGTTGGACACTCTTCCACTCTGGAGTTGCCCCTGGTGAGAGGCGCCGAGCAGGAGTGGGCATACTGGTTGCCCCCCATCTTGGTGCCTGTACGTTGGGGTTCACCCCGGTGAACGAGAGGGTAGCCTCCCTTCGCCTACGTGTGGGGGGACGGGCTCTGACTGTTGTTTGTGCCTATGCACCAAACGGCAGCTCAGACTACCCACCCTTTTTGGAGTCCTTGGAGGGGGTATTGGAGAGTGCGCCTCCTGGGGACTCCCTTGTTCTACTGGGGGACTTCAACGCTCACGTGGGCAATGACAGTGAGACCTGGAGGGGTGTGGTTGGGAGGAACGGCCCCCCTGATCTGAACCAGAGTGGTGTTCTGTTGTTGGACTTCTGTGCTCGTCATGGATTGTCCATAACGAACACCATGTTTAAGCATAAGGGTGTCCATATGTGCTCTTGGCACCAGGACACCCTAGGTCGCAGTTCGATGATCGACTTTGTTGTCGTCTCATCTGATCTGCGGCCGCATGTCTTGGACACTCGGGTGAGGAGAGGGGCGGAGCTGTCAACTGACCACTACCTGGTGGTGAGTTGGCTCCGATGGTGGGGGAGGATGCCGGTCAGACCTGGCAGACCCAAACGTATTGTGAGGGTCTGCTGGGAACGTCTGGCAGAGTCTCCCGTAAGACGGAGCTTTAACTCCCACCTCCGGGAGAGCTTTGAACACGTTCCGAGGGAGGCGGGGGACATGGAGTCCGAGTGGGCCGTGTTCCGCGCCTCTATTGTCGAGGCAGCTTATCGGAGCTGTGGCCGCAAGGTTGTTGGTGCCTGTCGTGGTGGCAACCCTCGAACCCGGTGGTGGACACCGGCAGTGAGGGATGCTGTCAGGCTGAAGAAGGAGTCCTATTGGGCCTTTTTGGCTTGTGGGACCCCGGAAGCAGCTGATAGGTACCGGCAGTCCAAGCGGCATGCGGCTCGGGTGGTTGCTGAGGCAAAAACTCGGGCGTGGGAGGAGTTCGGAGAGGCCATGGAGAATGACTTCCGTACGGCTTCGAGGCGATTCTGGTCCACCATCCGGCGTCTCAGGGGGGGAAAGAGGTACGAGACCAACACCATTTATGGTGGAGGTGGCGTGCTGCTGACCTCAACTCGGGATGTTGTGAGTCGGTGGGCGGAATACTTCGAAGACCTCCTCAATCCTACTGGCACGTCTTCCACTGAGGAAGCAGAGCCTGGGGACTTTGGGTCGGGTTCTCCGATCTCTGGTGCTGAGGTCGCCGAGGTGGTTAAAAAGCTCCGCGGTGGCAAGGCTCCGGGGGTGGATGAGATTCGCCCGGAGTTCCTTAGGGCTCTGGATGTTGTAGGGTTGTGTTGGCTTACGCGACTCTGCAATATCGCGTGGACATCGGGGGCAGTTCCCTTGGATTGGCAGACTGGGGTGGTGGTTCCCCTATTTAAAAAGGGGGACCGTAGGGTGTGTTCCAACTATAGGGGGATCACACTCTTAAGCCTCCCTGGTAAGGTCTATTCAGGGGTTCTGGAGAGGAGGGTCCGTCGGATAGTCGAACCTCGGATTCAGGAGGAGCAGTGTGGTTTTCGTCCTGGTCGTGGAACACTGGACCAGCTCTACACCCTCAGCAGGGTCCTGGAGGGTGCGTGGGAGTTTGCCCAACCAGTTTACATGTGTTTTGTGGACTTGGAGAAGGCATTCGACCGCGTCCCTCGGGGGGTTCTGTGGGGGGTACTCCGGGAGTATGGGGTACCAGGCCCTTTGATAAGGGCTGTTAGGTCCCTGNGGCAGACCCAAACGTATTGTGAGGGTCTGCTGGGAACGTCTGGCAGAGTCTCCCGTAAGACGGAGCTTTAACTCCCACCTCCGGGAGAGCTTTGAACACGTTCCGAGGGAGGCGGGGGACATGGAGTCCGAGTGGGCCGTGTTCCGCGCCTCTATTGTCGAGGCAGCTTATCGGAGCTGTGGCCGCAAGGTTGTTGGTGCCTGTCGTGGTGGCAACCCTCGAACCCGGTGGTGGACACCGGCAGTGAGGGATGCTGTCAGGCTGAAGAAGGAGTCCTATTGGGCCTTTTTGGCTTGTGGGACCCCGGAAGCAGCTGATAGGTACCGACAGTCCAAGCGGCATGCGGCTCGGGTGGTTGCTGAGGCAAAAACTCGGGCGTGGGAGGAGTTCGGAGAGGCCATGGAGAATGACTTCCGTACGGCTTCGAGGCGATTCTGGTCCACCATCCGGCGTCTCAGGGGGGGAAAGAGGTACGCGACCAACACCATTTATGGTGGGGATGGCGTGCTGCTGACCTCAACTCGGGATGTTGTGAGTCGGTGGGCGGAATACTTCGAAGACCTCCTCAATCCTACTGGCACGTCTTCCACTGAGGAAGCGGAGCCTGGGGACTTTGGGTCGGGTTCTCCGATCTCTGGTGCTGAGGTCGCCGAGGTGGTTAAAAAGCTCCGCGGTGGCAAGGCTCCGGGGGTGGATGAGATTCGCCCGGAGTTCCTTAGGGCTCTGGATGTTGTAGGGTTGTGTTGGCTTACGCGACTCTGCAATATCGCGTGGACATCGGGGGCAGTTCCCTTGGATTGGCAGACTGGGGTGGTGGTTCCCCTATTTAAAAAGGGGGACCGTAGGGTGTGTTCCAACTATAGGGGGATCACACTCTTAAGCCTCCCTGGTAAGGTCTATTCAGGGGTTCTGGAGAGGAGGGTCCGTCGGATAGTCGAACCTCGGATTCAGGAGGAGCAGTGTGGTTTTCGTCCTGGTCGTGGAACACTGGACCAGCTCTACACCCTCAGCAGGGTCCTGGAGGGTGCGTGGGAGTTTGCCCAACCAGTTTACATGTGCTTTGTGGACTTGGAGAAGGCATTCGACCGCGTCCCTCGGGGGGTTCTGTGGGGGGTACTCCGGGAGTATGGGGTACCAGGCCCTTTGATAAGGGCTGTTAGGTCCCTGTACGACCGGTGTCAGAGCTTGGTCCGCATTGCCGGCAGTAAGTCAGGCTCGTTTCCGGTGAGAGTTGGACTCCGCCAAGGTTGCCCTTTGTCACCGATTCTGTTCATAACTTTTATGGACAGAATTTCTAGGCGCAGCCAAGGTGTTGAGAGGATCCGTTTTGGTGACCTTAGAATCGCTTCTCTGTTTTTTGCAGATGATGTGGTCCTACTGGCTTCATCAGTTCGTGATTTACAACTTTCACTGGAGCGGTTTGCAGCCGAGTGTGATGCGGCCGGGATGAGGATCAGTTCCTCCAAATCCGAGGCCATGGTCTTGAGCCGGAAAAGGGTAGCATGCCCTCTCCGGGTCGGGGAGGAGGTCCTGCCCCAAGTGGAGGAGTTTAAGTATCTCGGGATCTTGTTCACGAATGAGGGAAAACTGGAGCGTGAGATCGATAGGCGGATAGGTGCAGCGTCCGCAGTGAAGCGGGCGCTGTACCGGTCTGTCGTGGTGAAGAGAGAGCTGAGTCAAAAGGCAAAGCTCTCAATTTACCGATCGATCTACGTTCCCACCCTCATCTATGGTCATGAGCTTTGGGTTATGACCGAAAGAACAAGATCTCGGATACAAGCGGCTGAAATGAGTTTTCTCCGCAGGGTGGCTGGACTCTCCCTTAGAGATAGGGTGAGAAGCTCAGTCATCCGGGAGGGACTCGGAGTAGAGCCGCTGCTTCTCCACATCGAGAGGAGCCAGTTGAGGTGGCTCGGGCATCTGGTTAGGATGCCTCCTGGACGCCTCCCTGGTGAGGTGTTCCGGGCACGTCCCACCGGGAGGAGACCCAGAGGAAGACCCAGGACGCGCTGGAGGGACTATGTTTCTCGGCTGGCCTGGGAACGCCTTGGGATTCCCCCGGAGGAGCTGCTCCAAGTGGCTGGGGAGAGGGAAGTCTGGGCCTCCCTACTTAGGCTGCTACCCCCGCGACCCGACCCCGGATAAGCGGAAGAAGATGGATGGATGGATGGATGGAATTGAAGAAGACACACAAACATGAGTAAAAACAGGAGCCCCTATCTTTGCGTTTTCGTAATAGGTAATATTTAGTTATGCCTGAACTGTTTTAAACTTTGAATGTGTTGCATAATGAGTTGTGCCTGTGATTTATTGTCTCTGTTGGTTTCTTTATCTGTTCCAGGATCGCCAGTATCTACCTCTGCTGGAAGCCAGGAGGAGGTCTTTACACATTGACTGGTTTTCTCTGCCTAAACCAGGTGAGCTGGTACAAATGAGATGAATGAATGTCTCTGACAAATGCTATTTGCTGGTGAAGATTCTCAGTCGTCTAGGACATGATAAATCAAAAAAGGCGTTCAATACAGAACAACTGGACTTTATTTGTAACAGAAGACGTTTCGCTTCCCATCCGGGGAGCTTTATCAATTCAATGAGGAAAATGTGAGAGCGAGAGAAGTTATGCAGACTGATCCACTGACACGCACCAACATATGTAAATTGGAAGCTAACACACACACATACTTGGGATAACACGTGCCTGTGACCCATTCAAAGTTCAGGGTGTGAAAGCAGACCTTACAGGAAACACACACACACATCCTACTGTATGTAAATTGACAAATCACACCTCACACCAGGTCTTAAACTTGACAGGTCCCTGCTATCAATGTGTGAGGTGTGATTTGTCAATTTACATACAGTAGGATGTGTGTGTGTGTGTTTCCTGTAAAGGGCGAGGCATAGCTCCGCGCGAGCGCGAGGCCACGCGGCGCCACGCTGTGCGAGCTCCGCTTGCACAAGCCTTTGAACGCTCGCGCGAACGCGCCAAGCTCAAATTTTACGACCGCTCACGCGCGCGCGGTGTCTCACAATAAACTGCCCTGGTGGCGGACTGTTTTGTATGACACACAAATGAATTAAATTCCTCTTCTTCATCGCTGATCGGGCCTTTTCTTTTGTTTTTTTGCCTAAAGTCAAGTAATCGCTTGAAGCGGTCACCATTCACTTCCTCCTCCGATGAGGAGGAATGAATGAACTTGTCACGAGTGAACTAAACTCATGTCCAACGTGGATGCGCAGGTTCTAAACATTTCCTGGTGTGCTTGTCTGCTGTGTGGGTTGAAGGACCAGCGCTCCCTGTTTTAATTTTAATTTTTAGGACTTTTTTATTAACATATAAACACAGAACAAAGCTGCACAGCCCTCTGCCTTTTCTTCAGACCCGACATTCTTCTCAGACCCGACCTGTCAATCAAATCAGTAGGCTGTCAGCAAATGACCAATCAGCGACCTCAATTTGTCCCGTAGCTAAACGCTCCGCCCTGCTTCTGCTCAAATGACATCAAGTATTTGGAGCGAAAACGTTGGAGCCACACGCTGCTTCACGCTGAGCTCTGCTGTGAACCCCCCACGCGCAGCACACACGCGTGGCGCGGCGCTCGATCGAGCGCGGAGCTTTGCCCCAGCCTTAAGGTCTGCTTTCACACCCTGAACTTTGAATGGGTCACAAGCACGTGTTATCCCAAGTATGTGTGTGTGTTAGCTTCCAATTTACATATGTTGGTGCGTGTCAGTGGATCAGTCTGTATAACTTCTCTCGTTCTCACATTTTCCTCATTGAATTGATAAAGCTCCCCGGATGGGAAGCGAAACGTCTTCTGTTACAAATAAAGTCCAGTTGTTCTGTATTGAACGCCTTTTTTGACAAATGCAATTGTACACATTTCTGGTAATTGTTTTGGGTGAAATCAAAGTCTGTATTAAAATCAAACATAGCAGCTGTATGTTGAAAGTAGGAGTTATTTTTTGTTTTGCAGTGTGTCCTCAGTTTCTGGGCACCCGTGTCTTTGACTGCTACGATCTGAACAGTCTGGTGGACTTCATTGACTGGAAGCCTTTCTTTGATGTGTGGCAGCTGAGGGGCAAATACCCCAACAGAGGATACCCCAAGATCTTCAATGACAGGACTGTTGGTAATGATTTTGTTCTTGTCTTCTGGATCAGTCTGTAGGACTTCACCATACAGAGCATGTTTGTTCTGAAAAGGAAATGACTTGCAATGCATTTGTAGTTTTGTTTCCATTTTGCAGACTAGCCCATCTTTTAGTTGGCTTTTGGACTATTGAACAGTGTGTTCACTTGTCACAGGTGCTCTGCATGGCACACTGATATGTGGCCTTGGGAGACTCCTCAAATTCTAAGGAATGAGGGTAAACACATGTGTTGTAGCTCTTGTGAGTAGTTCAAAACCTTTGCAAGCCATTTCTCTCAACTTGAATACATGTATACTCAGATTTAGATCTGCGTGTATAACAAGGAGGTGTTTGATGTAGGGGTGGAGGTTATGACTAAACAGTTCTTTGAAGTATTTATTCTCATCCATTCTCACTTTCTCTTCTCAAGGGTGGACGTCTCCTCTCAGTCTCCGCTTTGCTTTTGCTTTGTCTTGTCTGTGAAACTGCTTGAGAGCTAGCCTGGCCCTCGCCTTCCTGCACAGCTCCGCTCAATTCTCATTTCCCTTCACTGCACAGTCTGGGACTTCTCTCATTAACAACCATTTCTCCGGTAGATTTTTGTTCGGACCAATCAGAGAACAGAAGGGACGGAGTTTTGGACCCTAACCCACGCCCCCACCTGTCCCAGCGCGCAGAGCCCTATAAAAGGGCTCTGCCAGCGCGCAGTCAGCGAGCACCGGCATGTTCTCATTCAAAGCGATGCAGAACTGTTTTATATGTGACACAAATTTATTAATTTCCCCTTCTTAATCCCTTATCTGGAGTTTTCTTTTGTTTTTTGGGCCAAAAGTCAAGTGATCGCTCGCGCCCTCCTCCTTCTCTCCCTCCGCTGAAATGAACAAGGAAATGGCTGTCACGAGAATTAAACTCGGGTTTTACGTTGCTGACCGAGTCCCATCAGATGTTCTGGTCTTCTGGTGAGCTGGACCAGCGATCCATGGTTTTATTGTATTTTATTAAAACGTTTTATTAACATATAAACACAGAATTTCCAGCGCGGCAGCCGGCAGCAAGAGAAAAGCTGCAGGAGGCGGAGCAGTTGTCAAGTTCACCAGAGCACGGGGGGTGGCTCTGAGGGGAGGGAGCAGAATGCTTTCCCTGTTCAAAATATCCAATGGTTTTGTTCCTCAGCAGAGCCCACGCCTCCAGCAAGAATCGTTTTAAAATGGAGAGGTCCCAGACCCTAGTCTGAAGCGAAGTGAAGGACAGGGTGTGGTTTTAACCAGGCTACTTGAGAGCCTCTCTTCTACAAAATCTTCCGAATCATACAGTAACTATGGACTTGGATTTGGTCAGTTGGTTCCTCAACACAATTGATAACATTTCTTTGAAGAGAAGACAGGTTTTAGGCGAGCTGATTTGCCCTGTTGTCATGCACACAGCTGGATATCTCATCGACTTGGAAGACTTGATGACGTGTCTATCTCTGCTGTCATCTGTGGATTTTAAGGACGCATTTTTAATTGGATTTATGATAACTGGTTCCTGCTTTTTGGATTCAGCTGGTTCCTGGTCTGTCAACAAACAAGGAAGTCGTCGGCAGCACATCTGGACCCGGTCAGGCTGCCTGCCTTACATGATGGCTTGGTTCATGTTTCGAGAAACCAGACTTTTGGCAGAATGGATCAGATCTCTGGGATTCTCTCAGGCACGTTCCATTGGTATGGTCATTTAATTTGGACATTTTGGAAGCGAGTGGACCGACACAGACTGAAGCTAGATGTCATTAAAGTTCTGCCTGTCCCCAAAACAATTGTGTTATCTGAATTGGACTCCCTGACTGGCCTTTATCTCAACACGCTTGGAAAGTTTTGTAAACCTGACGCTCACCACCCTCCCAACCCTTCTACTAAGGAATTCCATGGACTTTTCAGAGGAGCCCAGCATTCTGTCATCATTTCAGGACTCTGGATTCGTCTCTGGTCATCCTCGTCAGCCCCCCGAGTGTGCACAGATCTCTCCAGAGGGAACTATAGCCCCTTTCATAAGACGCTTCAGTCCGGTTCTGATGCGTGTTCAGTCCTCCAACGAGCATTCATAAGAAACACGAACGCGCATTGCCGGGTCAATTTTACTCGTTTCTGATGCGCCTTTGATCCGCGACTAGAGGTAGTGTTAAACCCGGATCTGTCGACTTGTGAAAGGTGTCGGCGCTGCTGCGGCTTCAAACTAATTTGAATAATGACGTACTCTCCCACGTACTCTCCCGGCACCCACTGTCGCGCTCTATTTAAATGTGTAAACAAGAACATATTTGTGCACACACACGTGTGTGTGTGTGTGTGTGTGTGTGTGCGCGCCTCCCCCTCTCGCAGCGACACACACACGGAGACATACGTGTGTGTGTGTGCGCGCCTCCCTGTGTGTGTGCACGCCTCCCTCTCTCGCAGCGACACACACACACGGAGACACACGTGTGTGTGTGTGCGCGCCTCCCCCTCTCGCAGCGACACACACACGGAGACATGCGCGCCTCCCTCTCTCGCAGCGAGACACACGGAGACACACGTGTGTGTGTGTGCGCGCCTCCCCCTCTCGCAGCGACACACACACAGAGACATGCGCGCCTCCCTCTCTCGCAGCGACACACACACACGGAGACACACGTGTGTGTGTGTGTGTGTGCGCGCGCGCTGGAGGGACACCGCTCCGCTGTGTGTGTGTGTGCGCGTGCGCGCTGTGTGTGTGTGTGTGTGTGTGTGCTGCGCCTGGGCTGGAGTGAGACATCAGCTGTACATTTATTATGAGGAAATATTTAAAAAGACACGACAACTTGTAAACGTCTGACGTCTGTCCCACAATAAATACGTCGCGGTCCAGTCCAGCTGTGCTCCACGCCTCTTTTGGAGCCGCGTTGCGGCTTCTTTTCTGAACACGTTTATTTGAGCTGGACCAACCCGCATTCAACTGTGGTCTTATGAATGACCCGATGGGCATTAAAGCCGGACTGGTCTGTGCGGGAATAGCGCGGGTCTGACTTATGAAAGGGGCTTATATGAACTGAGTGATTTTATCTGAATTCTGCAGTGCCTCTGTTTGTTGTCTGTGGCTGCTCACTGCCCTTGCGTCCCCCTCGCCGCCCCCTTGCATAATGTCAGCGTCATTATGTGCTCGTGTGTGAGATTTTTTTTCATTATCACATCTTTGACCTTCAAACAGAGGTCAAAGGTGTGTTAGGAATTCTTTTTTGTCCCCAAACCCTATGTGTCATTTTTCACCACTTTTTATTGTCTGTCCAACAGATCTCACTTGTAAATGAGTCTTCGAGGCTCAATGTGACTTATCTGTTTAAATAAAGGTTGAATGAATGTTGTGAACATTTTCATTTTTGACTAACAGTAGCACAATTTCTGCCAACACTGTTTGTCAACAGCACCGGTGGTGGTCGTTGTTAACCCGGGCCTCATCCGATCTGGTATGGTTTTGCATAGATGAACTTGCATATTAATTTAGGCAAAAGTGTTTTACGTCAGATGCCCTTCCTGACAAAACGGTCACCATTTACCTGGGCTTGGGACTGGCACAAGAGATAAACTGGCTTGTGCTCCCTGGTGGCTGGTTTATTTTTAACTAGTCACATAAGGTTAGGTTTGGTTCTCCCCAAAGTAACCCTAACTGTCACAAAGTTAAAGGGGCTTCCAGGGTTTAATGTCCAATGTGTTTGATCTCCTTGTTACACAGAAAGCTGATGAAAGTTTAGTTACCCAAATTATTATATAGTTATAACTCACAAGTTATTAACCAACTTCTGTGGTTATAAAGAACAAACAGTGGTGGCAGCAAAAAGCAGCTACTGTCAGTCCGGCCCGACATCCTTCTCGGAATAATATGATATTTCTGCCAAAATAACAGTTTCATTCAAGATTAATGATTATTTAAAATAACTTTAAAATCTTTAAAATAACATTCAAATCTATCTTTGTTTTAAGACTATAATAATCCCTTTTGGTCCCAATCAGACTAATCAATCCAGCCAGGATGAATCTGCTTCTCTAAAATGAAACTGTTCAAAGAGCTAGCTGCAACAGCTAACATAATAATTGTTCATATTCTTTCCACAGAACCCGTCTTTAAAATATCTGAACTATCAGTTTAAATATGCATAAATATAGTTATTAAACCTTCCTGTATTAGGCCTCAGGAATATATCTGCATGTATTGGTTTATGTTCTAAACCTGATGGTCCCATTTTGTTGCAGGTGTGGAGGCTCGCAAAGTCTTTGATGACGCCCAGTTAATGCTTAGTCGTGTTATTGGCCGAAGCAGTCTGAAGGGGCGGGGCTTGGTGGGTTTCTGGCGTGCTCAGAGTGATGGTGATGACATCAACGTGTACAAAGACGATGTTCCTGTTGGCAAAGACACGAAGCCTATGACCACGTTTCATGGCTTACGGCAGCAGGTAAGGAACTGTTCTTGAGTGTCTTCAGTTTCTTTCTTTGATTCTTCTGCTGCAGTTTAAAGGGCTGTGATGGGTAGAGTCGGGTTTTGAAGTGTTTCTTAGTTTACACAGAGTTACTGAACTTTGCTGTTTGTGTGTGTTTTGCAGGCAGAGAAGGATGGCTCTAGTTTAGAGCCCTACCTGTGTATTTCTGATTTTGTGGCTCCTCTTGACAGTGGAGTGGCTGACTATATTGGAATGTTTGCTGTTAGTGTGTTTGGAGCTGAGGATCTGTGTCAGCAGTTCCAGGCTCAAGGAGATGACTACAGCAGCATCATGGTGAAAGCTCTGGCTGACCGGCTGGCTGAGGTACTGTACTCAGAATCCTCCTGGAAAACCCAAAACATCATCTACTCAATAACTTGATCTGAACATACCGGATGAAACCAAACGAGAAAATCAGTGTGTAACCAAACAAGAAGTATGTTGAAATTTTGGGCTTTTTTGTTGTTGTTGGTAGCAATACATACAACTGTCCAGTGTTTTGAGCAGTATTAGGTTTTATTATTTTATTTTTCTTCATTCGGCTGCTCCCTTCGTCAGGGGTCACCACAGCGAACTAAGTTGCACGAAGACTTGGCAATTGTTTTTACACCGGATGTCCTTCCTGACACAACCGCAGGCCACCGAGCTACCACAGCCCTCTGTGTGGAGCAGAGAGCTGCTACCTTGGTCACCTGGGGAGCAGATGGTGGAGGTTAAGGGCCTTGCTCAAGGGCCCAGAGTGGGGCGAATGAGGGTGGAAGCAGGTGTGGGTGTTTCACCTTTTCCACCAGCATTTTGATGTTGTCCGTACCGGGAGTTGAACCAGCGATCTTCTGATCACAGGTCCACCTTCTCTAACCTCTGTGCCACCACTCCCCTGTTGAGCAGTACAGTATTAGGTATTGCTACCAAATAAATCTCTGTATGTATAATCTCTTAGTATAAACACCATAGCCTGGCCCTCGCCTTCCTGCATAGCTCGGCTCAATTCTCATTTCCCTTCACTGCTCCGTCTGGGACTTCTCCCATAGAGAAGGATTTCTCCGATAGATTTTTGACCGGACCAATCAGAGAACAGAAGGGGCGGAGTTTTTGGCCCCTAACCCACGCCCCCACCTGTCCCAGCGCGCAGCCAGCGAGCATCGCATGTTCTCATTCAAAGCGATGCAGGACTGTTTTATATGTGACACAAATGTATTAAATTCCCCTTCTTAATCCCTTATCTGGAGTTTTCTTTTGTTTTTTTGCCAAAAGTCAAGTGATCGCTCCCTCCTCCTCCTCCTCTCCCTCCGCTGAGTGCAAATGAATGAGGAAATGGCAGGTTGTCACGAGAGAATTAAACTCGGGTTTTACGTTGCTGCCCGAGTCCCTGCAGATTTTCTGGTCTTCTGGTGTGCTGGACCAGCGCTCCATGGTTTTATTTTATTTTTTAGAACGTTTTATTAACATATAAACACAGAATATGCAGCGGCAGCGAGAGAAAATGCTGCAGGAGGCGGAGCAGATGTCAAGTTCAACAGACCACGGGGGAGCAGCCATATATGGCTCTGAGGGGAGGGAGCAGAATGCTTTTCCCTGTTCAAAAATTTTCTAAGATCCAATGGTTTTGTTCCTCAGCAGAGGCCACGCCTCCAGCAAGAATCGGTTCTCTATCCACCTTATTCCTACGCCCCATGACGCTTTGCGCGAAATGTGCACACGACTTCCGGTTGACCGGAAACACCGTTTGTTTACATGCGAGTAATACAGTTGAAGACAGTCCAAACTTTGTTGTTTTAGTTCGAACACCACTCGTTTTGTTAAAAGAGGAGGGACAAATAAAAAGAAATTACAGATGTTACCTGATCGCGCAGACATAATTTAAAAATACATAAATAGCGAACGCGTTTGCTCCGGCCTCTCGGCTAAGGTTTGTTAGCAGCTATCTCGGCTAAAAATACCGGTCGCGTCTGAGATCTATCGTTTTAAGACAGTAAATCTTCCAAAACTCTCATTAATAAACCCTCCCCGAATAAAAAGATGTTACCTGATCGCGCAGACATAATTTAAAAATACATAAATAGCAACGCGTTTGCTCCTGTCTCTCGGCTAACGTTTGTTAGCAGCTATCTCGGCTAAAAATACCGGTCGCGTCTGAGATCTATCGTTTTAAGACAGTAAATCTTCCAAAACTCTCATTAATAAACCCTCCCCGAATAAAAAGATGTTACCTGATCGCGCAGACATAATTTAAAAATACATAAATAGCAACGCGTTTGCTCCTGTCTCTCGGCTAACGTTTGTTAGCAGCTATCTCGGCTAAAAGTCACGGTGTTCTGTAACACCGGTCGCGCCTGACATATATCATTTTAAGACAGTAAATCATCCAAAACTCTCATTAATAAACCCTCCCTGAATAAAAAGAAATTACAGATGTTACCTGATCGCGCAGACACAGCCATAGAGAAGGATGCAGGAACACTCTTTCTTTGTTTTGGGTCCGTGTTGAAAACACTGTTGTTTTAGCCAAAGATTTAGCTTGGTCCGGTTGTTGGTGCAGCCGCGAACAGCACAGCAGGTACCTGAACCCCGGTA
>JBBPBX010033519.1:18814-33204 GCA_038048925.1 Garcialebias charrua
ATAAAACATCTGTTAGACTGATCATGGGTATAAAACATCTGTTAGACTGATCATGGGTATAAAACATCTGTTAGACTGATCATGGGTATAAAACATCTGTTAGACTGATCATGGGTATAAAACATCTGTTAGACTGATCATGGGTATAAAACATCTGTTAGACTGATCATGGGTATAAAACATCTGTTAGACTGATCGTGGGTATAAAACATCTGTTAGACTGATCATGGGTATAAAACATCTGTTAGACTGATCATGGGTATAAAACATCTGTTAGACTGATCATGGGTATAAAACATCTGTTAGACTGATCATGGGTATAAAACATCTGTTAGACTGATCATGGGTATAAAACATCTGTTAGACTGATCATGGGTATAAAACATCTGTTAGACTGATCATGGGTATAAAACATCTGTTAGACTGATCATGGGTATAAAACATCTGTTAGACTGATCATGGGTATAAAACATCTGTTAGACTGATCATGGGTATAAAACATCTGTTAGACTGATCATGGGTATAAAACATCTGTTAGACTGATCATGGGTATAAAACATCTGTTAGACTGATCATGGGTATAAAACATCTGTTAGACTGATCATGGGTATAAAACATCTGTTAGACTGATCATGGGTATAAAACATCTGTTAGACTGATCGTGGGTATAAAACATCTGTTAGACTGATCGTGGGTATAAAACATCTGTTAGACTGATCATGGGTATAAAACATCTGTTAGACTGATCATGGGTATAAAACATCTGTTAGACTGATCATGGGTATAAAACATCTGTTAGACTGATCATGGGTATAAAACATCTGTTAGACTGATCATGGGTATAAAACATCTGTTAGACTGATCGTGGGTATAAAACATCTGTTAGACTGATCATGGGTATAAAACATCTGTTAGACTGATCGTGGGTATAAAACATCTGTTAGACTGATCATGGGTATAAAACATCTGTTAGACTGATCATGGGTATAAAACATCTGTTAGACTGATCGTGGGTATAAAACATCTGTTAGACTGATCATGGGTATAAAACATCTGTTAGACTGATCATGGGTATAAAACATCTGTTAGACTGATCGTGGGTATAAAACATCTGTTAGACTGATCATGGGTATAAAACATCTGTTAGACTGATCATGGGTATAAAACATCTGTTAGACTGATCATGGGTATAAAACATCTGTTAGACTGATCATGGGTATAAAACATCTGTTAGACTGATCATGGGTATAAAACATCTGTTAGACTGATCGTGGGTATAAAACATCTGTTAGACTAATCATGGGTAGAAAACATCTGTTGGACCGATCGTGGGTATAAAACATCTGTTGGACTGATCGTGGGCAGTGTTGCCAGATAGAATCCAGGTTTTCCAGCCCAAAAATCTGTTAAACACCGCCGAAAAACCGCCCAATCAGAAAGTGTCACGTGACACATCACATACAGCAAAGCGGGGGGGGGCTAAGAGTTAGGTCCTCTGGATGGGTTAAAAAATTGTAGAAACGCTTCTTCTTTTATCCAACAGACTTTTTCTATATAAAAATCACACACACACAGTACCCCCAACTCCTGTAAAGATATATCGGTGTTTATTTGTTCAATGTGATTAATCAAAACCAGTTAAATGTGATCATTGGTGCTCTTTATTAAGAAAATCAACATGTCACATTTCAGGAACTGATTATTATAGACACATTAAATGTTCACTAATGAATATTTCTATATTTATCATCACAGTAATAGTGTTACACACATTATTAGTTGTTAACACTCAAAATTAGTGTTTACCTATACTGTAACCTAAACATTTAAGGAATAAACATTTTTATTAATCACTTTAAAAGTTATAAATGTTGTCTTTGGTGCATGTTTGCTTTCCAAATATATGTCCAAATGTCATTCACACGGTGTGTGTGAATGACAGGCATAAAACACTTTGTAAAACGGTGCTTTATGAAGTTCAGTCCGTTTCCTTCTATCAGTTGACCGGCAGTTCTGCCACATCCAATATGGCGGCCGCTCTGACGTACCGCCGCTACGGACCAGCCCACTCAACGAGGCGTCCACTAACTGCCTCACCAGTTCTCTGTTGGGATCGCCCTGGCAGATGACAATAGCCAATCAGTGATGGAGAAAGGTCAGAGGAGCTTTGCTATGAAATAATGATGAATGATTGTTTGAAATTCATTTAATAGTTAACTCAGAAACCGCCGATCTGACTCCAAATCCGCCCAAATTATCACCACCCGCCCGAAGCTATTTTTAGCCGCTAAGTAGAGAGTGAAAACCGCCCAAATGGCGGTAAACCGCCCAATCTGGCAACACTGATCGTGGGTATAAAACATCTGTTAGACTGATCATGGGTATAAAACATCTGTTAGACTGATCATGGGTATAAAACATCTGTTAGACTGATCATGGGTATAAAACATCTGTTAGACTGATCATGGGTATAAAACATCTGTTAGACTGATCATGGGTATAAAACATCTGTTAGACTGATCATGGGTATAAAACATCTGTTAGACTGATCATGGGTATAAAACATCTGTTAGACTGATCATGGGTATAAAACATCTGTTAGACTGATCATGGGTATAAAACATCTGTTAGACTGATCATGGGTATAAAACATCTGTTAGACTGATCATGGGTATAAAACATCTGTTAGACTGATCATGGGTATAAAACATCTGTTAGACTGATCATGGGTATAAAACATCTGTTAGACTGATCAGGGGTATAAAACATCTGTTAGACTGATCATGGGTATAAAACATCTGTTAGACTGATCATGGGTATAAAACATCTGTTAGACTGATCATGGGTATAAAACATATAAAACATCTGTTAGACTGATCAGGGGTATAAAACATCTGTTAGACTGATCATGGGTATAAAACATATAAAACATCTGTTAGACTGATCGTGGGTATAAAACATATAAAACATCTGTTAGACTGATCATGGGTATAAAACATATAAAACATCTGTTAGACTGATCATGGGTATAAAACATATAAAACATCTGTTAGACTGATCATGGGTATAAAACATATAAAACATCTGTTAGACTGATCAGGGGTATAAAACATCTGTTAGACTGATCATGGGTATAAAACATATAAAACATCTGTTAGACTGATCATGGGTATAAAACATATAAAACATCTGTTAGACTGATCAGGGGTATAAAACATCTGTTAGACTGATCAGGGGTAGAAAACATCTGTTAGACTGATCATGGGTATAAAACATCTGTTAGACTGATCATGGGTATAAAACATATAAAACATCTGTTAGACTGATCAGGGGTATAAAACATCTGTTAGACTGATCATGGGTATAAAACATATAAAACATCTGTTAGACTGATCGTGGGTATAAAACATCTGTTAGACTGATAAGTTTAACATTTGTCATTTCAGCTCTTTTCTAAACAGACACAGATGATTGTTGGCAGTCAGTGACTGTGTTCACAAGTTAAGATGCAGGAACACAAGAACCATCAAAATGAAAAATATTTTGTGTGAATCGTTTATTTATCTATTATCTGTTCAGTCTTCACAGGAACTCTGGCCTGGAGGTTCAGCTCACCCTATAAATGACAGGAAGTTATTGTAACAGCAGAAATATAAGTTGGTGCAGTCCTTTAGAAGGGTCTGAGATAATATCAGATTTGTCCAGGTGTACAAATAAGAAATAGTTTAAAAGTTATGATTAGATGCATGTTATGCAATATACCTCCCCACCAAATGTTTTGAATCTTGTAGAGATGCAGCTGTTTTGTCAAACTGAGCTGTGTGAAGGTGTTTTAATTGTACAGCTGATGTTTAAACAAGACAAGTGAATAAAGAGGGAGTGTGTCTGCAGCTCCCGCAGCCATTAATGAGACCAAATGCTGAGCTGATGGAGCTGCTGAGTTGCTTGGATTTACCTCAAAACAGCGAGAGTCAAAACTAAGCTAAAAAAAAAAAGTTGTAAATGTCCTCCCTTGCTTCTATTCCAAGCAATAAACTTGGATTTATATATATATATATTTTTTTTCCATTTTTCCCGTCTATTTTTTGCTGTTACCATAATGTAATGTTATCTTTCAGCAAACCTCCACATCCCTGTGAAATGAAAGAAGCGAGTGTTTATGCTGACAGTAGGAGGCAAAGAGAGTCTGCCGTGTCAATCAGCACCTGCTCTGCTCAGATTCATTTAAAAATAGTGGAGCTGGGAGGTGTAGTTAGGTGGCTGACAGCTAAACAGTCCTTGGAGATTGTATTCATTTATTTATTTATTTTGGATAGGCAGAGGAAGTCGTGGCTGACAGTTAATGCTTTGTGTGTTTGGCCCCGAGGAGACTTTTCAGTGTGGGGATTTTACACAGTCCTCAAACAAACATCAGCTTGCTCTTCTCTCCCTCTTCTATAAACCAAAAGGCTGCAGGGTGTCCTGGGTGTGGGATACGGGTGCTGCAGTGAAAGGACCATTTTATGCAGCGGTGCTAAAAGAGTAGCTTCCATCTCCTCATGAAGGGCTGTGAGAAATACGAAAAGGAGGACGCAGACTTTTCTCTGGAAGTGTTGAACATAAGAACCACGATGCAGGGAGGAGTTTTTTTTTAACTACAGGCAGTAAACGTGCAGCAGATGGACTGCACCGCTCTAACGGAGGCTGACTCCAGGTCAGCTTGGTGACACAATGAAAAACAACTGGGCACGCGTGTTTGTTTCATTGTTCCACGCAAGAGAAAAAACTCAAGACGGTTATAAACACTTTCCCCCTCATGTAATAATAATAATAATAATAATAATGTCTATTCCTGTCATCTGCGTATGTTCCCATACACAGACGAAATTCGTCTCTGCATTTAACCCAACCACCTACCAGGTGGTGCAGTGAGCAGCCCGAAAGCGCTCGGGGAGCTGGAGAAATAGGTGTGCACTCATAGACACCCCAAGCTGGGTAGTGGCCGGGGCGCGAACCCGCGACCTTCGGATCCGTAGTCAAAAGCCCTGCCACTAGACCATCTTGGCTCCATGTAAGTTGTGCTCGTGCATTAATGTGTGATTGATGTGCTGACCACAAACCACACAACGGAGCAAATACAGAGGACGGAGCGCGCACACACGTCTGAGCCGAGGTTCAGCGAGGCATGAAACAAAAACACAAAATACAAGAGCCCGAGCCCCGCTCTGCAACCTGAAGCTATCCTAAAGGTTTTATCAGCCCCATGAATAATTCATCTTTGTTGTTTTAGAGCATGGCTTTGTTTGCAGAGGATGGCTGCTTTCTTTTTTTGGGTCTTTTAGGAGTTTTCAGGTCTTGTTTCTGCAGTGCAGTCGGAATTTAACTTTTTAATATTCGGTCAGTTGAAACACAGTATGAAGTATTTAACTTTAAAAAATGCTTATGTGTAATAAAGTGAGAGTTCAGATCTTTTGAAGTAGGGTTCTGTGGAGAAGTAATGAACTTTTAATGTCTTACCTGTAGCAGATTGCTCTTTGAACGGCCTCAGCTTGGAGAAATGGTTTAATATTGATCAGATTTATGAGCTAATCTCTGGTCTGAGCGGGGTCAAGACTTATGCTGTAATAAAAACAACTCCAATCTCAAATATCTGTTCACACGAACACTATTTCCTACCATACCATACCAATTTTATTTATAAAGCACTTTAAACAGCGACAAGGCCAGACCAAAGTGCTGTACAAACAAACAAACAAACAACAGGCAATGAAGTACAAAACAAAAGACATAAAAATGTTGCAGATCATAAATAAAACGACCAATCACAGATTTCCTAAACCTTTAATTAACCTGGAACACCTTGCAAAAAGATCTGAAGCTCTTGACTTTGACCTCTTTAAAGGAGCTGTATGTAACTTTTCTAACAATATATTTTTAACATATTTCTTCACTCTGTCACTACCTCCTGACATACTGATTTTAGACAAGTAATCTCTGAAAAAAACTATTGTCCCCTTGCTTCTCTAAAAGCATTTCTAAAAAGCCACAGTGACCCACCGTTAACCAGCCAATAAAAACAGAGCTTGAATTTGAATTTCAGCAGAGCAAGGGGTAAGTTTCTGGTCCCCAGAAACGTGTCTCTGTTCAAAATTTTCCTAAGTTCCAGCGTGTTCCAGAAATTACATACTGAACCTTTAAGGGATTTTAAACTAATCAAATTCAATGAAAAATCAATGCAGACATGTTCCTGTTTTTAGTATTTTATACTGTTTTATAATGTAGCTTGATTTTTTAAATTTTGTTTTATATCACTTATTTACTGTTCATTTTATATGCTTTTAGATGGTTGTCTACTGTTGTCTGTATCTCATCTGTGTTCTTTGATTACAACAGGTCTCTCTTGTAAATGAGTCGTTGTGACTCAATGAGACTAACCTGTATAAATAAAGGTTGAAAAACCTCCTACTTCACATTAACTTGCTGTTTTTTCAGCGGATTCGGATGTTGTCAGTCCATACAGTGGGCGCTATCAACTGTTATCATCCCCATATGTAATGGCGAAACTGTCACAATCTACCTCCTAGCATGTTTAAAAGAACGTTATCAGCGTTCTAATCGCTGTGAGTAGGCAGCATGTTTCCTTGAACCCGGAAGTGTTGTGTCTTTGTTTTTTTCAGCTTATGTAACTGTTTTCCTAGACCTAACCTTAAACCTGACCCAGAGGACCAACTCTAAACCCAACCCCCTCACCCTTGTGCCTAAACCTAACCAAGACTCTAAACCTAACCCAAGACCCTTTACTCTAAACCTAACCACGTAGCTAAAGACGGAGCCTGCTGTCATTCATTCATTCATTCAACCTTTATTTAGTCAGGTAAATCTTTTGAACCTCATGGGCTCATTTACGAAAGCGACCTGCTAAAACTAAAGAACAATGAACAGCAGTGATAGAATTTCATTAAACAATAAACAAACAAACAATAAACAATAGAAAACAAAAAGAAAGAAAAAAAACAAAAAGATTTTTTTTTTTTTTTTAACAAAGTATCAAAAAACTAGCAAAACATTATAAGGTAGACGTATAAAATCAAAGACAGGAACAAATCTGCATTGGTTTTTGCCAGGATTCCAACAGATTCTGAAAACCATTTAGGGAGGTCAGGGCCGAGAGCTTCAGATCTTTTTGTAAGATATTCCATGAAGCAGGAGCAGAGTAGGAGAAGGCCCTTTTTCCAAGTTCAGTCCTCACTGACGGAACACTGCAGGTAATCATGTCCTGAGAGCGCACACTGTAGCTGCACTCACGCAAAGACATGTAGGAGGAGATGTATGAGGGCAGCAGACCAAGAAGTGATTTAAAGATGAAAATGTACCAGTGGAAGAGTCTGCGTGAGGTTAATGATGTCCAGTTAACCAGTGAATACAGGGTGCAGTGGTGGGTACGATAATCACAACCAGTTATGAATCTTAGTGCACCATGATAGACCACATCCAACATCTGCAGGGTGCTTTTAGGAGCATTCATGTAGAGAATGTCACCGTAATCAATGGAGGGAAGGAAAGTCACAGACACAAGGCGTTTCCTGACATTCAGTGATAGACAGGATCTGTTTCTGAAAAAGAAACCCAGTTTAACTTTCAATTTCTTCACTAGGTTTTCCACGTGGAGTTTAAAAGAGAGATGTGAATCGATCAGGATACCCAGATATTTATAGGAATCAACAAACTCAATAGGGACACCATTTGAAGAAAAAATCAGAGGAGGATCTGCTGGAACCGCCTTCCTATTTGAAAAAAACATCCCTTTTGTTTTATCAGCATTTAGGACAAGTTTGAGACGGAACAAATCTGACTGGATGATGTCAAAAGCGGATTGTAGTAACTGGAAAGCCTTAGCTACTGTTTTAGCTCGGCAATAAACAACTGTATCATCAGCATAGAAATGTAAGGATGCATCAGGGATGCAGTGACCTACATTAGCTATGTAGATTGTAAAGAGAGTTGGTCCTAAAACTGAGCCTTGTGGTACACCATTTTTAACTGTTAAATAGCTGGAAGAAGTACCGTTATGTTGAACACATTGCCTCCGATTGGAAAGATTGTCATCCATTGTAATGGTGATAACGTACCTTTAAACCTCCTAGGAGGTAAAGGAGGGGCAATCTGACCGCTACGTATGGGGATGATAACATCTGAAGCGGATGTTTTTTTTTTTTTTGGGGGGGGGGGACTTTTATGGTTATTTTAAAGGCCTAATAGCAGCAGCAGCAGCCAGCTGTACCACTTCCAACAGGAACAGCTTAAGAATTCAGCTGAAATAATCTTGTACAGTAGTCCCTCGTTTATCGTGGGGGATCTGTACCCTGAAGCCCCACGATAAGTGAAAAAACGCAAAGTAGGGAAACAGTTGTCCAAGTTGAAGTTCAAGTACAGTAAACTTTATATTAAGGCTTTAGAAACACTTCCCACACTCTTAAAATGTTCTAAACTCTTAAACCTACCAGTACATCATTTTAACAACATTTGCTATTTTACTTACTAGCTCTGCAGAACAGCAACAGCTCTGGTTCTGGTCCAACTCTGTTCTGACTTGGTTCGTTTCTGCAGACCTGTCCTGCAGCGATGAAGCCCACAATCAGTCCTCTAAACTCTTAAACCTACTCATTTTAACACCATACAGTACTTAAATGTACAGGAGCTACACATTTTTACTTACAAGGGCTCTGCAGAACAGGAGGAACTCAGTTCCGTCCGACTCGATAGATGAAAAAAGTCCCGGTGCTGCATGACTGAAGTCCACCACTGCTGCTCCAGGATATAGTCCACCACCTCTGGCTCAGTCCAGACCAGCACTGTGTGACCAGAACCAGGCTGAAACTTGCAGCCATCTGTTGCCTGCAGCTCCCAGGATCTGGGTCACACTGAGTCCAGATGAGCTGCAGCTGTTCATCAGTGAAGAGACAACTTGAAGGACGAGTTCATCTTCAGCATTATTTGATACTTTCCTCCTGCCAGTCCTGTGAGATTATCATCGTTACTTCTGACTTTGGTTGCAAAATTTTCCATCTGTTTGCAGCAAACAGCAGTTGGAAGCAGTGTTGACTTCTGGGAAGTGAACTGATGGCTTCTGGGTAATGTAGTTCTTTAGACTGGCAAAACAGTAAAGGCTTAATGAAAGAAAAATACAAAAAAGCTTTTTTGTGTGTGTGGGGTGGGGGCGGCGTATTATGTACCATACTGTAACTAATCAAACTGTGATAGAGCGAAAGTCTAACTGCGAAGTAGCGAGACTACTGTAATACGAAATAATATCCGTGTAAACGTTTCAGGAGTAACATCTGCATGAACACTGCGTTGGACTTGTTTTAACACATCAGCAGTTCATTGTTGTCTGGGCTCACTCGGACTAACGGTTAGATTTTCAGTCTGGCCAGAATTAAACTCTTTCCCTGAGCTGAGGCCAAACAGATCTATCTACAACAGGTAAGATATTAACTGTTCATAATCATAACCCTCTCATAGAACTCTTCTTTTAAATATCTGGACTATTAAAGTACAGTCAGAAATTTACTTTTCTGTAATCATTCAGTTTGAAGTTGGAGTAATTATACATAAGAAAATTATGTTTCTTAGAAATGGGCATTTGAAGCAAGAAAGACTAACTTGAATTGTTTTTTTTTATTTATTTATTTATTTATTTATTTTTGTATTCACTGGTGAGTTTTTTTAAATTTATATTAGACCACTGAGCTCATAATTTGACCAGAGTTTGTACTTAATGTTTCCTAAATAAACATAAGTAGCAGAAGCATAATGGGACAAACCATGTTGTTTTGCTTTTTATTTTATTTTTATTCGTTTGTTTATTTGTTCAGTTTTGGAGGGCAGTGTGTGTTTGCTCATTCTACTAACTTTGAATATTCAAAACTCACTGCTCATCTTTAATGTCTAGAAAACTGCTACTCAAGTGCTACAATGCTAAATATAAGATGCAATATATTTACATACAACCTAATATGAGCTATATGAAATTATTTACAATATTTTAAAATTGTGTTATTTTAAATAAATTGCATAAATTGAGAAAAAACGGCGTGATTTATGTCTCATCCATGTCACCTTTAAAGTCCTGAGGGTGGCTCATTTCATCTTTACCTTTATCCTTTTCTAATATAGAATATAAATAAATAAAATGACATATTTAAAGTAAATCCTTCTTAACGTGGTTTATTTCAGACAGGTGATTTTCTGCATCTGTGTGGCACATGTGCCTTTTAATCCAACAGCACCCTCCAACATCTGCTGCGTCTGATATGAGAACCTGCTCAGGGGTCCACTCTGTACTTTCACCTCTTCATCTCAGTTTTCCTCGTCAGGTTATTTATAAAGTGCAACAATGTCTGTCCTGCATCCACCGTGTTAATAATTAATACAGTCACATTTGAACAAAGAAATGAATATTTAAAGGCTCAATCCGTGCTCGGTGTGCAGCTCTACACTCTCATGCGTCACATTAGAGTCGAGGCTGGAGTCAACAACATGGCCGCTGCTCGATGGAGAACCATGTAGACTCAGCACCATGTGAGCGTCTGTGTGGGTGGGGGATTTAACCAGATTACACTGGGAGGCTCTGAACATTTTTGAGCTTTTATTTTAGGTTGTGGCTTTATTTTATTTTTCTAAAGCAGACATATAGACACACGATGTCTATAAAAGTTTGTTTTATGTACTTTTTGAACAGTTTGTAATAAAATGTGATTTAATTTTCAGTTATACAAGCAGCTCTTACTGTCATTAAATGATTGTTTTACTGTGTTTTATGTCACTCCATGTAGGCCAGAAGTTTTTCTGACATGGATCAAAACTGTTTTTTTGTTTGTTCCGTGTTTCTTCAGCAGTAAAATTAATTCAGTCACATCTTCTTTTCTGCATCGTACAATGTTAGCATGGACTTTTCAGAGATTTCCCATGATGCTTTGAGGTAATTCTGAAACTCCCAACAATTGGCTTTATTATAAATCAGTTTGGCTCTGTTTTTGTTTTGATTTAAAGTTGTTTCCGTTTTCATGTCACAAAGGATGTGCCACTAAATGAGCAATTAGCAAAGGCAAAGCTTGATTTTGTGATTTTGAGCTGAATTCATCTTTTAAAATGTTCACAAAATCTTAAGATTATTTAGCTGAGATTGTAATTTTTGTTATTTTATTAAACTTATTTAATCTGTGGTGAATTGATGAGACAAGTTTTTTTTTAATTAGAAATCATTTTAAATTACAGGCAACATGGTGGGTCAGCTGGTAGAGCTGTTACCTCTCAGCAAGAAGGTGACTGGTTCAAATCCTGGCCCGGGATCTTTCTGGGTGGAGTTTGCATGTTCTCTCTGTGCATTCATGGGTTTTCTCCAGGTACTCCAGTTTCCTCCCACAGACCAAAAACATGCATGTTAGGCTGATTGGTAACTCTAAATTGTCCCTAGGTGTGAATGAGAGAAGGATTGTCTCGTTTGTCTCTTTGTGTCCCTGTGATGGACTGGAGATCTGTCCAGGGTGTTGTCCCCCGGTCTCTCACAGAGTCATGGCTGGATATGGGCACCAGTGACCCCCACGAACCGAAAAAGAAGAAACGTGTAAAAATATTGATTTTAATTTACACCAAATTGTTGCCAATTAGTTTTTCTCATAAATACGTTAAATCGTCGTCAGCACTGGAAAACAAAGAGCAGCAAACTAAAATGGATGCTTAATCCAAAAAAAAACAAAAAACAACTGGACTTCTATTCTGAAGCTGAAGACGCTTTTCATCCGGGAGGCTTTATCGATTCAGAAACGACAGGATTGTGTGGATGTCCAAGCTTTACGAGAGGCCTGGTTGTGTTTTCAGATCCACATTCACAGAATTGGCACCGCAGCGCTTTAACTCGTGGATTTTCTGCTCATAGTTGAGACCAGAATCCATCCTGGATCATCTTGTTTTAATCGTTTGCTCTGATGCAAGTTGTTTTTGCATCTTTAAAACCTACTGTACCACATGAAGATCAAATTTTAATGAAGTGTTAAACAAAATGCAATGTTTGTGAAGTTTAGCTGGTTCTCCTGAATTCAAATTGACTAATAATGAGGACAAACATTAGCACAGAGGAAGGTGACTGAGTGAGGCTAACATGAGAAGTAATAAAAATTAAGGAACCATATTCAGTTTATTCCCTCTAACCAATTACCCAGTACGTATACTGTAATTGTTGTGATTACTTGATTTTTAATTACATTAGTTTGATTTTTATACATCTGAATGTTCTTTTCTAAGATGATACTTTTGATGACTTTAAGTGTCAAATAATACCATATTTTTCAGCCTATAATTTGCAGTTTTTTTGTGTGCATAATTTGCATGCCCTGCAACTTATACACCAAAGTGACTTATGCTTTTTTCCCCTGTATTTATAAACCAATTTTTGGCTGAGATATGACCGTTTTCACTCATTCTGACTGAAAATATTGAACACTACAATATTCAGCCACTAGATGGCACTTGAGAAGTATGCTGTTGTGTCATGTAATGGATAAAAATGGCTATTAATGACTCAATGGGCTTGCCATAGGCTCCCACCTTTGTCCAGCTCGCTTGGAGCAAACATTAAATCAACTTCATTTTGCTGAACCACCCCAGCAAAATACAGCTAATTTGACCATTGAAGTGCATTTATTAAGTAAAAGTTCAACTGAGACACACCTTTACTATAATGTTGAGAAAACAAACAATTGTTTTAGGTGCTTTTTTGTTAAATTTCAAAGAAGTGTGCAGTGTTCCTCCTTCCTGATTTCCTCTCTCTGCTCTCTCTCGGAGCACAGAGGCAGTGAATATGTTTGAACTACAGCTAATTTGACCAATAAAGTCCTTTTATTAAGTAAAAGTTAGACTGAGACACACCTTTACTATACAGTTGAGCAAACAAATAATTGTTTTTACAAGCCCAAAACCAGAAAAGTTGGCACGTTGTGCAAATCGCAAATAAAAACAGAATACAATGACTTGCAAATCTTTTTCAACCCATATTCAACTGAATAGAATGCAAAGACAATATATTTAATGTTCGAACGGAGAAACTTTATTTTGTTTTGCAAATAACCATTAACTTAGAATTCAATGGCAGCAACACATTGCAAAAAAGTTGGCACAGGGACATATTTACCACTGTGTTACATCGCCTTTCCTTTTAACAACACTCAGTAAACGTTTGGGAACTGAGGAGACCAATTTTTGAAGCTTTTCAGGTGGAATTCTTCCCCATTCTTGCTTGATGTACAGCTTAAGTTGTTCAACAGTCCGGGGTCTCCGTTGTCGTATTTTACGTTTCATAATGCGCCACACATTTTCAATGGGGGACAGGTCTGGACTGCAGGCAGGCCAGGGGAGGACCCGCACTCTTTTGCTACGAAGCCACGCTGTTGTAACACGTGCAGAATGTGGCTTGGCATTGTCTTGCTGAAATAAGCTGGGGCGTCCATGAAAAAGACGTCGCTTGGATGGCAGCATATGTTGCTCCAAAACCTGTATGTACCTTTCAGCATTAATGGTGCCTTCACAGATGTGTAAGTTACCCATGCCTTGGGCACTAATGCACCCCCATACCATCACAGATGCTGGCTTTTGAACTTTGCGCCTATAACAGTCCTGATGGTTCTTTTCCTCTTTGGTCCGTAAGACACGACGTCCACAGTTTCCAAAGACAATTTGAAATGTGGACTCATCAGACCACAGAACACTTTTCCACTTTGCATCAGTCCATCTCAGATGAGCTCGGGCCCAGCAAAGCCGGCGGCGTTTCTGGATCTTGTTGATGAATGGCTTTTGCTTTGCATAGTAGAGCTTTAACTTGCACTTACAGATGTAGCGACGAACTGTAGTTACTGACAGTGGTTTTCTGAAGTATTCCTGAGCCCATGTGGTGATATCTTTTACACACTGATGTCGGTTTTTGATGCAGTACCGCCTGAGGGATCGAAGGTCACGGGCATTCAATGTTGGTTTTCGGCCTTGCCCCTTACGTGTAGTGATTTCTCCAGATTCTCTGAACCTTTTGATGATATTACGGACCGTAGATGGTGAAATTCCTAAATTCCTTGCAATAGCTCGTTGAGAAAAGTTGTTCTTGAACTGTTCGACAATTTGCCCACGCATTTGTTCACAGAGTGGTGACCCTCGCCCCATCCTTCTATGTGGATGACTGAGCATGTCAAGGAAGCTGCTTTTATACCCAATCATGGCACCCACCTGTTCCCAATTTGCATGTTCACCTGTGGGATATTCCAAATAAGTGTTTGATGAGCATTCCTCAAATTTCTCTGTCTTCTTTGTCACTTGTGCCAGCTTTTTTGAAACATGTTGCAGGCATCAAATTCCAAATGAGCTAA
>JBBPBX010033520.1:8614-33204 GCA_038048925.1 Garcialebias charrua
GATGAAGGTGGAGGCAGGTGTGGGTGTATCACCTTTTCCACCCACATTTTGATGTTGTCTGTACCAGGGCTTGAACCGGCAATCTTCTGATCACAGGCCCACTGTCTCTAACCTCTGCCCCACTATGCTCCCACAATATGATCATGATTTGCAAATACAACGCAATCTGAAAACCACAAAGAAGAAACCACAGCTCTGAGGCCCCACCCCACAGAATGTTTTACAAATACTGAGATAAGACAGTGTGGTTGTAGCTGAGCATGATCAATCAAACATATACTGTATTACACAATTTCCCCCAAACTTTGACATTAACTGTGAGTCAACACTGTCTGTCTGTTACAAAATATTGCTCTAAATTTTACAGATTTTATTTAATTCTCAGAAAGTAAACTTACTTTTTGAGTTACTTTAATTCAAGATGGCTACCACAGCTAATTGATGTTAGCCAAACACAAAAGGACCATCTCAGTCAGCTTTCAAATATTTAGCTTCAATTTGGTGATCATACATCTAGCATTCTCTCAGCACTGTCAGATCTCACAAAATCTCACGAGATTGTACATTTACTTTGTACATTGTACTTGTTTATAAAAAATAAAGTTTGATCAAAACGGCTTCAACTCCATGGTTTTTCTTTAAAAATCTAACATGAAAGCAAGTATTTTATAAAGGCATATTGTTCTTCTTTAAGCTTTTCCCTCTTCAAGGGTTGCAACAGTGGGTCATCCTTCTCTATCTCACTCTGTCCTCTGCATCTTCTGTCCTCACTCCAACTACCTTTATGTCTTCTCTAACTACAACCATATATCTTCTTTTCGGCCTTCTTTGTCTTTTTCCTGGCAGCTACATTTCAAACATCCATCCATCCATTATCTTCCACTTATTCCGAAGTTGGGTCGTTGGGGCAGCAGATTGATCAGGGAGGCCCAGACATCTCTTTCTACAGCCACCTCTTCCAGCTCTTCCGGGAGGATTCCAAGGTGTTTCCAGGCCAACCCAGAGACATAGTCTCTCCAGCATGTCCTGGGTCTTCCACAGGGTCTCCTCCCAGTCGGACATGCCCAAAGCGCCTCCCTAAGGAGGCGTCCAGGGAGCATACTTACCAGATGCCCGAATCACCTCAACTGGCTCCTCTCAACATGGAGGAGTAGCGGTTATACCCTAGGGTCTCTCCCAGATAACGGAACGCAATGTTGCAAAGGCATGTCAATCAAGACAGCCCCACAACATCCAGAGCCTTAAGGAAATCAGGGTGAAACTCATCCACACCTGGAGTCCTGCTGCCTTGGAGCTTTTTAACTACCTCGGCGACCTCAGTCATGGTTTTGGACGGATCAACCCCAAAGTTGCTAGACTCAGCTTCCTCCATGGAAGACATGCTGGTGGGATTGAGAAGGTATGAGAAGTATTCCCTCCACCTCGTGAAAACATCACTGGTTGAGGTCAACAGCATCACACCTTCACCGAACACAGTGTTAGTAAAGCCCTGATTTCCCCTCCTCAGCCACCTTATGGTTTGCCAGAATCTCCTCTGAGCCAACCGAGAGTCTCTATCCAAGGTCTCACCAAACTCCTCCCACATCCAAGCTTTTGCCCCAGCAACAGCCAAGGTTGCAGACTGCTTGGCCCTCCGGTACTCTGCAGCTGCCTCCGGAGTCCCACTGGCCAACAAAGCCCGATAGGACTCTTTCTTCAGCTTGACTCCCTAACCTGGGGCGTCCACCACCAAGTTCGTGGATGGCCACCGCAAGAAGAACCAACATCTTTTGGCCACAGCTCAAGGCAACTACCTCAACAAGTGAGACTCCATGACTACTTGGACTCAATGTTCCCAACCTCAGATGGGATGCAGTTAAACTCTCCAGATAGTGTTAGTTGAATATTTCAAACATCCCTCTACCAATATACCCACTGTCCCTCCTCTGGACATGTCCAAACCATCTCAGTCTGGCCTCTCTAACTTTATCTCCCAGTTGTTCAACCTGTGCTGTACCTCTGAAGATCTCATTCCTGATCTTATCCATCCTTGTCACTCCTAAGGAGAACCTCAACATCTTCATTTCTGCTACATCGAGTTCTTTCTCCTGTCTTTTGGTCAATGCCACTGTCTCCAGCTCATACAACTTGGCTGTCTCACCGCTGTCTTGTAAACTTTTCTTTTGACTGTTGCTGACACTCTTGTCACCATGTTTTTCAACAGGACCGATGGTGGTCGTTATTAACCTGGACCTCGACCAATCTGGTGTGGTGTCACTTTGATGAACTCACATTATAGTTTTGGCAAAAGTGTTTTGTGTGGGATGCCTTCCTGACACAATCCTCACCATTTATCTGGGTTTGGGACGGCACAAGAAATACACTGGCATGTGCTGCTATTTATTTATTTATTTATTTATTTATTTATTTATTTATTTATTTATTTATTTATTTATTCATTCATTCATTTTAAGAAACGCTGGACCTTTATTGTAAAAATATATTTCTCTGCGAGCTTCAGAAACATGGGTGGGACTAAGTCTATGTACCGTTATATGACTAAGATAAACTGTCTGTAAGGCACAAGGACTGCTGACACACCAGAAGAAAGTTAACACATGTTGGTTTAAACAATTAATCTGTTGGGTATATTTGCACAAAGCTCTACTTGCAAAAATCTTTTTTTTTTCATCATAAATTATTTTATAAGTCACATTTGCAAATCCAGGGACAAGCAAACAAGCATTTCTTGAACAACTGTTGAAATTATGAAATAAAGTGAAAATCATATACATTTTGGTCTTAATACAAATATTTTATGTTGGCTTTATTTGAGAGCTCCTGGTCATAAAGTCATTGCTAAAAGCACAAAAACACAAACATGCTGTACACGACAGTTGATTTAACAATATTCATCCCAAACAAGCTTTATTAAAATTGCATTAGATGTACCAGTAGTTCTAAGACATGTTCGGGACAGTAGTTTGTGGAGCTGTGATCAGGCTCCCTTTCAGGTCTTATTCACTGACACTGAGAAGCATTAATGCTTTTCATTGCCTTCAGTTGAATTTCCAACATGTGTGCCATTATACAAGAAAAAAACGATACATTTAATATCACATCTTTGTGTTTGGAATCATTTCTCTGTAAGATAGTAAAATCAGACTTGAATAAAATTTCAGATGACTGAACTTGAGCTGCTTTTGCTTTTCTTCTGCCACAGCAGATAACACAGAACAAAGCAGGGGAAAAGTTAGCAGAGGTTCAAGACATCAGGTAATAATGAAAGGATAGGCCAGTTCTTCAGAGACCATGAGGTCCACATCACACAATTATACAATACAATTAGGATTAAAGGGGCAAAATGGTGATAACAGCAGATAGGAATGAATTATCACACAACCAAAGATGTGACTCTCCTGACCTTCATTAAGAGAGGGAAAAAAATCTCATTTAGGGCTGGTCTTCCTTGCAGGGGGATTTTAGCCATCCACATGAGACTGACTCAGTAGATAAGATATATCAAGTGTAAATTTGAATCAAAACTGTGACTAAACAATAACATCTAAAGTGTATTCAATTAAATCCTGAGCAAGCACAAAGGCAACAGTGTACCGTAAATGAAAAACTCCCCTTCAACAGGAAGAGACGTACAGCAGAGCCAGACTCAGGACGAGTGGCCATCTTCTTCGACCGGCTGGGGTTTAGGAGGACAGGAAGGAGAAACTGACAAACATAGAATGGCATGAAGTACATTTACATTAAAGTAAAATTAACATGAATAGTTATGCAAAAGTACAGACCTAAATGGTTACAGTTTCAAAGTCAAAGTCAACTTTATTGTCAGATCTGCAATATGTACTGTACAGGACATACACAGGACCGAAATTGCGTTTCTCTCAGTCCCTCGGTGCAACAGTAAACATCTAAACATTGAAACACTGAAACATATAATAATAGACATAAGCATAAAATAGTTCCAAAATGGTTCCAAGATTCATTCACACCCAAACTTTAGGCACATTTCCTCTGTGACTGGAACCTTTTTAACATGGGGATTATTTCCCCCTGTTTTTTTTCCACTACATTCTGAGCTATGGTGTAAATTTGAAAACTTCAGGGGCCGTTAACTATAGAGATATATACAGTACATACTGTAGACACCTCATTATGCAGGCTGGCCCATTGCAGTGGTAAGTCAGAGTGTCCGCCATATTGGATGTGGCAGATCATCTGGTCAACTAATACAAGGAAATGGACTGAACTTGATACAGCACCATTCTACAAAGTGTTTTATTTATTTATTTATTTATTCATTCATTTTAGATTTGAAGCAAGAAGTTGAAATTACAATTCACAATAATGAAAAACAAGAAAGAAAAAACAAAACAAAAAAAAAACAAATCTAAAATAAAGGAAGGAGAAGAAGAAAAAAATCTTATCATATCTGCTCCCTTTTTAAACAAAAAAAAATCAGTTCAAATAATCAATTTAAAACAATGATCATCTATATAATATATGTATAACGAAATAAAGAACTCATCATACATTTACATTTCTAGTTACATTTCAAAATTAACAAAAATTTAAATATATCTTTTCAACAAGTTATTCTTAATCATTTTTTTAAATATAGAAATAGACTCTACTTTTTTTTACATCGTTTTCCAAAATATTCCACAAACTTATCCCCTGTATTGATGTAGACCGACTCTTTAAACTGGTTCTGTACTTAGGTTTTACAAAAATGTCAGCTCCCTTTAAATTATAACAACTTTTCCTTCTGACAAAAAGCGTTTGAATATTTGGAGGTAGTATCGTATTTTGAGCTTTATACATTACTAAAAGAATATTATAGTCCACCAAATCATAAAACGTCAATAATTTCAATTGATGAAACAATATACTTGAAGGATGACTATAAGACTTTCTTGTAATAATCCGTATATGTCACGATACGGTTCCGGTGGAGGACGCAGACCCAGAATGCAGGCGAACAGGACTCAGAGACACAGATGTAAAATAATAATCACTTTAATAAACAAAACAAAAAGACTGAACGGTGCAGTCACTTACAAAATGAGGAAAAACGAGTAGTGGCTCCACCAGACTCAGGGAGGTATGGATTTGGTATTGATTTATGACCCGGCGAGGAACAGATGAAATGAGAGGGCTTTTATACACTGAGGGATAGCGAGTAAACTAAGAGCACCTTGGCAGGCGGCAGATGACAACAGGTGAAAGTGATTAGCTATGGACAACAGGTGAAAATGATTAGCGATGAGGCAGGAACTGAGGAGTGAGCAAAAACAGAAAAAACATGACAGGCGCAGAGCCTGACAGGCGCAGAGCATGACAGAACCCCCCCTCAAGGGTGGCACCCGACACCCCCAAGAAGGACCCCCCAAAAGAACAAGGGCGGGCGGAGGGAGGCAACAGGCAGGACGGCGGGCCAACACCAGCCAGATCCGGGGGGCGCCCAGGAGGACGCCCATCACCACCAGCCAGATCCGGGGGACGCCCAGGAGGACGCCCATCACCATCAGCCAGATCCGGGGGTTGACCAGGAGGCCGCCCATCGCCATCAGCTAGTTCAGGAGGACGTCCAGGAGGTCGTCCATCGAGCGGCGATGCGTTAGGCGGGCGACCGGAGTAACGCCCAGCAACGGCCGGAACACCTTCGTCGGCCGGAACACCTTCGTCGGCCGGAACACCTTCGTCGGCCGGAACACCTTCGTCGGCCGGAACACCTTCGTCGGCCGGAACACCTTCGTCGGCCGGAACACCTTCGTCGGCCGGAACACCTTCGTCGGCCGGAACACCTTCGTCGGCCGGAACACCTTCGTCGGCCGGAACACCTTCGTCGGCCGGAACATCATCGTCGGCCGGAACACCGCCATCGGTCGGAACCAAGACCCCAAGCGTAGGGATGTCGAGCGGCGAGACGTCGTCTGCGTTGTCGGGACCCCCGTCATCGAGATCCTCGTCGTGGGGACCCTCGTGGACGTCGAACGGCGAGACGTCCGCTTCGTTGAGACCCTCATCATCAGGACCCCCGTCGTCAGGACCCCCGTCATCGGGACCCTCGTCGTCGGGACCCTCGCCGTCGGAACCCTCTTTGTGAGGACCCTTGTCGAGCAGCGAGACGTCTTCAGGACCCTCGTCGTCAGGATCCTCGAGACCCTCGTCTTTGTGAGGACCCTCGTCGAGCGGCGAGACGTCTTCAGGACCCTCGTCGTCAGGATCCTTGAGACCCTCGTCTTTGTGAGGACCCTCGTCGAGCGTCGAGACGTCTTCAAGACCCTCGTCGTCAGGACCCTCGTCGTCAGGACCCTCGAGACCCTCGTCTTTGTGAGGAACCTCGTCGAGGGGACCCTCTGAGACATCGTGAGGACCCTCTGCTGAGACGTCGTGGGGACCCTCGTCGTGGGGACCCTCTGAGACGTCGTCGGGGACCACGTCGTGGGAACCCTCTGAGACGTCGTCGGGGACCTCGTCGTCGGGACCCTCTGAGACGTTGTGAGGACCCTCGTCGTGGGGACCCTATGAGACATCGTGGGGACCCTCTGCTGAGACGAAGACCCCCGATGAAGTGAGGCCTCCAGATGGATGAGTGAGGACCTCAGGACCAAGGACCACCTCTGGACCAGTATCTGTGGAGACAAAGAGAAACACTGCTTCCGATGGACCGGGTGCTGGGACCAGTCTGGGTGCTGGGACCGGGACCAGTCTGGGTGCTGGGACCGGGACCAGTCTGGGTGCTGGGACCGGGACCAGTCTGGGTGCTGGGACCGGGACCAGTCTGGGTGCTGGGACCAGTCTGGGTGCTGGGACCAGTCTGGGTGCTGGGACCAGTCTGGGTGCTGGGACCAGTCTGGGTGCTGGGACCAGTCTGTGTGCTGGAACCAGTCTGGGTGCTGGGACCAGTCTGAGTGCTGGGACCAGTCTTGGTGTTGGCACCGGAGGGACCAGTCTAGGTGGTGCAGGCATGGAAACCAGTTCAGGAGGTGTTGCTGGACCTGAGCTGGGAGGTGCATCAGGCTGAGAAGCTGCTACTGGGCTCAGATATTCAGCTGTGGGTGGATGGGTGGGAGCTGCAGCTGTCTGTGAGTTCTGACGTTCAGCAGCTGTGGGACGTTCAGCTGCTGTAGGACGGCTCAGAAGAGGACTTGATGAAGACGAGGAGTTGTGATCAGCAGGAGGTGAGTTGGGAGGTGGACCAGGCTGAACGCGAGCGAGCAACAGTGAGCGTAACACACAGCTCTCCTCCCAGGCCTGCTCAAACAGTTGCCACGCCCCCAGTGAGTCGTCTTTGTTATCAGCTCCAGTATATGAAGAAATTATTCCTTCGGCGGCGATTAATCTTTCCCACAAAACACTGGAGCTGCAGACTTCCATGCTCCCAGCAACAGGAAGGCAAGGGCGCGCAGCCTCCTCCGTCAGCTCCAGTCCCCCCTCGGTCCTATCAGAACAGCTGTCAGTACATGGGCTGACACATGCCCGCCCCCAAGAAAATTTTCCCGGCTTTTCTGACAGCCGGCGTGGAGAGGTTGACGGTGGGCGGGGCTGGAACCCGGAAATGTCCACCCGTTCAGTCCAGCGGTGACGTGGACTGAGGGCCGGTACCGGATCCATCCAAAACCCATATGGGTCCAAGTCCTCGTCCGAGTCCTCGTCCGAGTCGGACCACATAGAACCGAGTGTTGGAACAACAAAGGGGGAGGACGGCCAAAGAGTTACGCGGCCGCCTCCGAGCTTCCTCCTCTCTTCCTCCTCGACCAGAAGCGGGGATGAGAGGATCTCCGTGTCCAAGCTGTAGTCCCCCCAGCCTGTCTCTGCACGAACCCCGTACATGTGAATCACGGTCGGCCCGTCCTGTCCTGGGGCCGCGTCCGTCAGACGCTGAGCCGGTTTGCTGTTTCGCCTGCGGGTCCTGCGATTTCGTGATGGCCGGGTCATACTGTCACGATACGGTTCCGGTGGAGGACGCAGACCCAGAATGCAGGCGAACAGGACTCAGAGACACAGATGTAAAATAATAATCACTTTAATAAACAAAACAAAAAGACTGAACGGTGCAGTCACTTACAAAACGAGGAAAAACGAGTAGTGGCTCCACCAGACTCAGGGAGGTATGGATTTGGTATTGATTTATGACCCGGCGAGGAACAGATGAAATGAGAGGGCTTTTATACACTGAGGGATAGCGAGTAAACTAAGAGCACCTTGGCAGGCGGCAGATGACAACAGGTGAAAGTGATTAGCTATGGACAACAGGTGAAAATGATTAGCGATGAGGCAGGAACTGAGGAGTGAGCAAAAACAGAAAAAAACATGACAGGCGCAGAGCCTGACAGGCGCAGAGCATGACAGTATAGCTCTTTTCTGTAGAATAAAGATAGGCTTAGTAATGGTTTTACATGCTTTTCCCCATACATCATCACAATAGATTAGATGTGGGACTATGATGGTATTATACAACAGATACAAGACTTTGTTATTCAAAAAATCCTTAACTTTGTAGAGCACTGCAATGGCTCTGGACATTTTAGTTTTTACAGAAGTAATGTGCTATTTCCATGACAGTTTTTCATCAATAATCACACCTAGAAACTTTATCTCACTCACTCTACATATCTCAACATCATCAATTTTGAAGGGGACATCCTCAGTGATCTTTTTTTTAACTAAATTTCATGTAATTAGTTTTATCAAGGTTCAATGATAACTTATTTAATTTGAACCAAGTTTGTATTTTTATAAACTCCTTCTTCATCAACCCAATCATCTGTTTCAAGTCTTTACCTAAACAAAAAAAAAGTATCATCAGCGAAGAGAACACTTTTAAGGTTATCAGACACCTCCACTAGATCGTTAATATACAAAATAAATAATTTTGGTCCAAGTACAGAACCTTGTGGAACTCCACAAAGAACACTTTTGGAGCTTGATCTTACATCATCAATTTGTACAAATTGTTTTCTATTTTTCAAATAATTTCTTATCCATTGCAAGGCTAGTCCTCTAATTCCATATTGTTCCAATTTATCACATAGAATGGTGTGGTCAATTGTGTCAAATGCTTTTTTTAAATCGACAAACATACTTAGACAATGTTGCTTTTGATCTACAACTGTTGCAACTTGTTCCATAAACTCCATAAGTGCCATGGATGTTGAATATTTTGATCTGAAACCATACTGATTATTACTTCCATACTTCCAGACTTCCGCACTCGGCAGAGCAAGTCGCATATCTTTTTGCTCCTACCCCCCCTAAGTTTTCCTCCTCCCTGCTTGCTTTTTGTCTCGTCCGTGACTCTTCAGCGCTCACTCGAACCAATTTGCGATGGATTTAATAAATTGGGCTGTTTCATCTATAGATAAGATTTTTTCCACGAAGCGGACCGGGCCAGGAGAAGCGGTCTGCCCCTCTGACACGCATGCTGTCGGATACATGATGGACTCGTGGGGACAGTGGCAACCCATGTGTTTGACCGTCTTGTCTGTCGAAGACGTGGAAGATTTGTGGATTATTGGGATATTGGTGGCAGCTGCTCTGTTTTTTGGCGTGAGCGGAGCTGTCTGTTACTGGAAGATCAGGAAGACTTCGGCGGCTATCGGCGCGCTGGCCAAACTTCCTGATCAGCAAGATTCTCTGATCCGGGCTGTGAGCTCCTCAACCCAGCTGTTGTACGAACTGAACCGCACAATGGGAGCGGCGGTAGACCACCGCGGACCTGCGGTGCGCTTTGGAACTCGTTTACAGCCGCCCGGCCTCAATCAGGGCACAGATGGGGGTTCGTAGCTTCGGAACCTCATATGATTCGGCGATTTTGGACCTGAACAGCACCTGGACTTTGGAAGGCTGCAGTCAAAAAGAACACTGTGGCCTGGATTGAAGATAAACAATAACTATCTAATCTAGTTTCTGCACGACCTTGGAAAAGAAGAAGGCTGTCTGCTGGAAACTATTCTCCTGGAGTGAAGCTGAGAGACCTTGCTGACCCCCCCCTCCCTCCCCAGAGGTCTCTGAGGGTGCGCTCGGAGGCGCCAAGCTTAACAACTGCTGAACTGTGCTATCTGAGTGTTGCTCACAGACTCTTTTGATCTCCTTGCATGTCGTCAAATCTGCAACAATGTCTTGTCTGGTTGTGCTTATTGCTGATAGAGTTTTTGGGACTTTATCATAGAGTGTCTTAAGGCAATCTTTGATAGATTCTTTTTTTGAATATCACAAATGATACCTATTGTGTTTTTCCTTTTTCCATATCTGTTTGACCTTCATCCGGAGACGGATGAGTGCGGCCGCGCAGAAGAACATGTCACGTGTTTGAATATGCTGCAGCTTTACATACTCTCCCTCTTCTGGACGACTGTGTATACATAATCACGTTGTATTAATTAACTGGTGCAATGTTAATAAAAAATCTCTTATCTCTTAATTTATTGTGTTTCTCAAGAAATAGGTCTAATCTGGTCACAAACAATTTTTCCAGAATTTTTGAAAACTGTGGCAACAGAGAAATGGGTCTATAATTATTAAATACACACTTGTCACCATTTTTAAAAAGAGGAACTACCTTAGCCACCTTCATTCTATCTGGGAATATACCTGTAGAAAATGATAAATTACATATGTATAACATGAGTTATTATTTCTTTCACCACCATCATATCAATGTCATCACAATCTTTAGACCTTTTATCAGTACATTTTTTAACAACATTCAGTATTTCTTCTCTGGAAGTTCCGTTAAGGAACATACTAATAATAATAATAAAAAATAAGGAATTCAATTTATAACGCACTTTTCATTAATGAAAATCTCAAAGTGCTACAAGGTGCAACAGAATTAAATGTCAATAAAACAAGTAATAAAACAAGTAAAATCAATAACAGTATCAACTAAGATCAAAAGTAGAATCATGAGGAGGTAGAGTATGCTCGGTTGAAAAGAAAGGTCTTCAAGCCGCTCTTAAAGTCAACCACAGACTGTGGGGCTCTCAGACAGTCAGGAAGAGAGTTCCACAGGCGGGGGGCAGCCACACTGAAAGCCCGGTCTCCCATGGTCCTTAATTTGGTTCTCGGAACGTGAAGGAGATTACTGTTCTGTGACCGCAGCGACCGGGTGGATGAGTATGGAATAAGAATATCCTTCAGATAATCTGGTGAAGCTCCATGTAAGCATTGATGTGTAATGAGAGCAGTTTTGTACTGAATTCTGTTCACATTACTGAATTCTGTTCACATTACTGAATTCTGTTCACATTACTCTTGATTAAATAGCTCACATTTTTTATCAATTTTAGGTATTGTAGCTGCAAGGCTCGGTCCAACATTTGCAAAATAATCATTAAATCCATTCACAATTTCATTTTCATTATGGATTTCATTTTCATTAATCAAAAATGTTTGTGAAAGACCCGTTCTGACTTTGTGTTTTTTCAAAACTATTTATTACTCGCCATGTCGTCCTTGTGTCACCATTACTTTTATGTAATAACTGACTATAATATTCTCTCTTTTGTTTTCTTATGATCCCAACTAATTTGTTTTTGTACTTTTTATATTTATTTTCAGCCTCTTGTGTTCTGGATTTCAAAAAAGATGAGTATAGATAGTTCTTCTTTTTACATGCATTTATCAATCCTTTCGTCATCCAAGGTTGATCAACAGTTCTTTTTTTATCGTATATTTTTGCACACAATTTTATTCATACAGAGTTGCTAGAATATTCATAAACTTATCATATGATTTGTTCACATCATCCACATACACGACTTCCCAGTTTTGTTTGTCCAAATCATTCTTTAATTTATCCAAGGCTTTCTTTGATGTGTTTATAATTTTATTATTTCTTTTAATTGTTTTTGGTAAAATTTCATCATTTTTGTAAATTGTGTAAATTGGTAAATTTTAAGTTGATGCCTGTCATTAACACACACTAATTAACAACATTTGTAACATTTAACACAGAATGAATCGCTGGACAAATTAAATGGAAATTCTAAGAAAGTAATCAAAGGATGAAAGCTACAACTGAATAATATTGATCATCCATCCATTATTTTCCGATTGTTCCAAATTCAGGTTGTGGGAGCAGCAGTAGTCTTTCCATCATGTCCTGGGTCTTCCCCAGGGTCTCCTCCCAGTTAGACATACCTGAAGCACATTCCTAGGGAAGCAGACAAAGAGCATCCTTACCAGATGCCCGAACCACATCAACTGTCTCCTCTTGATGTGGAGGAGCAGCGGTACTCCGAGTCTCTCCCGGATAACTGAACTTCTGATCCTATACCTCTAAGGGAGAGTCCAGCTACCCTGTAGAAGAAACTCATTTCCAATGCCTGTAGCAGTGATCTCATTCTTTCAGTCACTACCCAGAGCTCATGACCATAGGTGAGCGTAGGAATGTAGACTGACCAGTAAACAGAGAGTGTTGCCTTACAGCTCAGCTCCCTCTTCTACACAATGGACTGACACTAGAGATGTCACTTCTAACCCAGGCCTGTGCCTGGCCCGACCCAAAAATTTTGGCTGGACTGGGCCAAAGTAATGTGCTAGGTGAGTGGGCTGGGTCAGTATTGGACTTTTGATTGCATCAGCAGATGTACACAGCTGATGATCCAATTCGGATCACCAGCCACATGCAGCTGTTTGACTGCACGCTGACCAGCCGGTTGAAAGAGGTAAAAGAAAGTCCAGATGACTCACTGCCATCAACCCTCTTGAAGCTTAACTGGACTCAGTTATTGTGTTAGCGGACGTGGTGACCAACGACCCAATTTGCAAAATCAGCCACGCGCGTCCGCTACCATTAATAACTATAATAACTATAGTATTATACTAATTATAATAATCTGCTGACTCTTGTTAATATACAAGAAATCTTTTATTCCTTTCTTTAAAATACATTTTTTAATCATGTCAAACTGATTTGCTTACAAAAGCAGTAAAAGCGTAATTAAATACAGGTAGTCCCCGACTTACGACAGAGTTCCGTTCCTACGTGGCGTCGTAAACCGAATTTCGACGTGTCGGAACATACGTACATACTGCACCTTATACGTACAACACTGTATTTTACCAAGCACTTAGCCTATCCTAACACAGTACCCTACATAATTATCAAAAAAACACATACATTTGGAGCCATAATGAAGGGAAAAAATAGTTAATTTCCTACTGGAAAGCTGGTGGAAGCCGTTTTCCTCCGTCCATCCTATTTGTTTACGACGTAAAACTTGGTCCATCTGCCGTATTCCGACGTAAAACCGCCGTCAACCTTGGTTCAGAGCGTTTACCTTTCCACTGCTTTGCTGGTTCTGCCTTGGTCCAGTCCGGTCTGCCTCGTGAACCTGGTCCAGAGCATTTACAATGAGGTATCCCCCGGTATTTTTCCACTGCTCCCGTCAAGCTGCCGTTGTTTCTGCCGTCAATCTAGAAGTAAAACCAGAACTCGGCTTTTCTAAATATATATATATATTTTTTTATGGGAGATGCGTCGTAACCATGAAACGTCATAACTCGAGACTGTCGTAACCTGAAGACTACCTGTAAAATGTTTGGGTGGGGGTGGGGGGTTATGTTCGGGCCTGTAATCACAATTAATTGGATAGTTTTGGGTCGGAATCAGAAAAAATGATACGAGTTTTGGCCGAGCCGGGTCAGATTTTTTAGGCCTGAATGCAACTCTAACTGACATTGTCTGAAATACTGCAGACACTGCACCAATCTGACTGTAAATCTCATGCTCCATTCTTCCTTCACTTGTGAACAAACCCCAAGATACTTAAACTCTGCTTTAGTCAGAACCACACCCTTGACCCGAAGAGAACAATCCTTCCTTTTCCAACAGAAGACCATGGCCTCAGATTTGGAGGTGCTGATTCTCATCCTAGCCACTTCACAATCGGCTGGGAATCGCTCCAGTGATCATCAAAAAAACGCAGCTTGGATTCAGATCAGAGAGGCCGTTCCTCCCAGTCACGCCCCTCCAGATCACTCTGTCATTACCCACGTGGGCATTGAAGTCCCCCAGCAGAATAAAGGAGTCCCCAGCTGGCACACCTTCCAGCACCCCTGCCAAGGACTCCAAGAAGGCTATTTACCCCCACACCCTAAGGCGCAAGAAAGCTACCCTCTCACCTACCAGGGAAAACTCCAACACACAGGCACAAAGTTGGGTGTCTAAGAGTAGACCCACACCAGCTCCGATTGTGCAGCTCATCCATCAATCATACAATTGTGTGTCACGTCCAATCTTATTTTGAAAAAAAACAAAAAAACAACGCAATAGAGCGAATCCACGATAAACGAATCGTGAAATAGTGAGGGACTACTGTATTGTAATATTGTCTGACATTAAACCGGTCCACGGCACTAAAAAGATTGGGGAGCACTGTTATACAGCATAACGTTATGTTCAAGGTTGGACCAAAAACATAAATGTCATAATTTCTCTACAAAAACTAATCTTAGTTTTAAACCCTGAGATGAAGGTATCAGGTGATATGCATTCCTTTAGGACATGTTAGGCCTTTATTTTTTGTTTATGTGCAACTTTCAATACCTGAATAACAGACCTTTATTGCAAAAAAAGTGAAACACGTAGGTAAAAGATAGCACTAGCTCATCTGTGCAATAATGGGGCTAAGGCAGTTAAAGAGTCAGAGCTTTTGAAGCTAGGCAGAGTGATGGAAAAAGAATAAAACACAATCCCACAAATCTGTATCAGTGAATGATTAATTAATTTTAGCTGAATGATCTGTTCTAGGCCTGTGAGATATCACTTTCTATTTCTTCTACACTTACTGAAGATCTCAAGAGACTGGCAGTTCAAAAGGCGTCTCAGTTTGGAAATGGGTTCAGAAAGTCTGTGCCATACTTTGGGCTTTGATGTGTTTTAACTATTCTAATCTCACTGTTCAGAAACGGGGAAATAAATTTGGTCCATTGTGTATTTGCTCTTTTTATTGCTTCGTCTTCACGTAACATTTGAGACACTTTTGATCGTCTTTCCTGACATTTCATTCTGCAAGATTATAATTGAATCACAGTGTCTTTTTATTATCTGCTGAGTTTGACCCACATGATGTTTGAGCTGGAAGATGATTCCGCAGGTCATTTATTAAAGGGCTATTCCAACCAAGTGTGGCTTGAAAAGGTTACGAACATATAATATTGTTAGTGTTGTAGATACATCTTTTAAAGGATGCAAACATTATTTCATAAATCTTTACACCTCCATTAATTTTGCCTTACACACATTTTTAAAATGACTTCTGTCATGAGGTGAACTTGGACCCAAGATGGGAAGAAAATACATAACACTATGCTGACGAATACCAGGGATTTGATAGAATTTAAAAAACCAACAACAGTGAAACTAAAAACAGAGCAACAAGATCAACAAGGTCCATTAAATGACACTTAGAAACTAACACCATACAGTATATACTAAGGCAGTGTTTTTCAACCTTTTTTGAGCCAAGGCACAGTGTTTTCATAGAAAAAAAATCACAAGGCACACCACCAACCAAAATTGTAAACAAAGATACTGCACTCTGTATCTGCCTATATTAAATATATAGTCATTACATTTAAACACTTAACATGTCTTCAAAAATACACCCGAACAGTACCACAACAATGTGGTCTTAAATTAAAAAAGGTTGTAGAAAACTTCAAAGTGTTTTACAAACTAATTCTGTCCACAAGCATTCTGTTAGCCATTCTCTACATTTTACTCACTTAGTGTGAAACCTGTACATGTTTGGATGAACACAAAGCTGATATTCTGGCAGGAATTGAAGAAAGACACACACGAAGCTCTTCCTCAACAGCTCTCAGTCTCTCTCTGTTTTTAGTTTTTTGCTAGCTAGATGCAATGCTGTCACCGCTACATGTCACGTTCATGCATCACTAATTATCTTGTTTTAATGTGCAATGCTATGTTCCATACTGTCATCTTTCTAGTGATAAGGAAATTACATGATTACGCCGGTAGACACACTACAGCACAGACACTCGAAAATGGCATATTATTTGCAGATAATTATTTCTTTTTCAAAAAATCTTTTTAGACCAGTTAAGTGAAATTGGATAATTTCCACGGCACACCTGACGATCACTCGCGGCACACTAGTGTGCCACGGAACAGTGGTTGAAAAACACTGTACTAAGGTGTGTCCAATCTTGGTCTTTGAGGCCCACTATCCTGTATGCTTTCCCTGCTCCAGCACATCTGATTCAAAGGGTAAAGTACCTCTTCATGTTATACATCAATCACTGATTTAAATCAGGTGTGATGGAGCATACAAATCTTTGAAACATGCAGGATAGTGCCCCTCAAGGACCAGGATTGGACTCCCCTGGCTAGAAAGGTGATTGTTGAGTGAGAACAAGTAAGAAGATCCCGACAAATAACAGGTGAAATCTGTGAACAACCAGGGGATCTGAGGCAAACACATACTGAGAAACTAAATGGAATGTAAATGTACTAAATTAAAAGCATGACAGAAAACATTCAAATACAAAGAAAACTGCAAACGAGGAATCACAAAACAAAAATAGCCCCAAACCCCAGAATCACCACATTGTGAGGTTTATGTTTATGTTTATTAAATTTGTTCATTTTTTTTACAAAAGAAACAATACAAGACAATCCCATAAATGATAATGTACAAAATATAAAAAAATGAAAGGTAGCAGAAAGAAGAATAAATCTTATTATATCTGCCCCTTTTCTCCAACAATCAGATTAAACAATAATAATCTTCAACCAACAGTACAAAATGACTAACTCTTTCTAATTTTCTAACTAATACAATACACATTACGCTATTTCATATATTTTTTTAACACATTCGTTTTGATCATTTTCTTAAATGTAAACATTGACTTGGCATTTTTAACTACATTCTCCAAGCCATTCCATAATCTAATTCCCTGGATTGAGGTAGAACGTCCCTTCAAACTAGTTCTGAATTGTGGTTTTACAAACATCTCTGTCCCCTTAAGATTATAACAACTTTGTCTTTTAACAAAATGCATTTGGATATTTAAAGGTAATGCATTATTTTGAGCCCTATACATAACTGATAAAATATTATAGTCTACCAAATCATGGAACTTCAATAACTTCAGTTGATAAAATAATGTACTTGATGGATGACGGTAATGTTTTCTAGTGATAATTCTTACAGCTCTTTTCTGTAATACAAAAATAGGCTTTGTGATTGTTTTACACGCATTCCCCCAAACATCAATACAATAGATTAAGTGTGGAACAATGATTGTGTTATACAACAAATACAGAGCTTTATCATTCAATAGGTCTCTGACTTTGTACAGTACTGCAATCGATTTAGCTATTTTTATTCTTACAGAATTTATGTGTTGTTTCCATGTCAGTTTGTCATCAATGATAACACCCAAAAACTTCACCTCACTCACTCTACAAATCTCAACACCCTCAATTTTGAGTGGAACATCAACAGTTTTCTTTTTATTACTGAATATCATGTAATTAGTTTTTTCTAAATTTAATGATAATTTATTTATTTTAAACCAAGTTTGTATCTTGACAAATTCTGTCTTTATCAATTCCAACATTTGTTCTATATCTTCGCCTGAACAGAAAAATGTGGTATCATCAGCAAAAAGTACACATTTAAGGAGCCCTGACACATTTACCAAGTCATTCACATATAAAATAAATAGCTTTGGTCCAAGTACAGAGCCTTGGGGAACTCCACATGTGATATTACAGAGGTCAGATCTTACATCATTTATTTGTACAAATTGTTTCCTATCTTTCAAGTAGCTAGATACCCACTGTAATGCTGGTCCTCTAATACCATATTTGTTCAGTTTTTCAAGGAGAATGGTGTGATCAATAGTATCAAATGCTTTTTTTAAATCAACAAAAATACTGATACAATATTGTTTTTGATCGACAGCAGTAGTTATTTGTTCCATTAATTCCATGAGAGCCATTGATGTAGAGTTTTTTGCTCTAAACCCATACTGACTGTTGCTTAGAATATTTTGTTTATCTATAAATTGATCTAGTCTGTTTACAAATAGTTTTTCAAGAATTTTTGAAAACTGTGGTAACAAGGATATAGGTCTATAATTGTTGAACACACATTTATCACCATTTTTAAAAAGAGGAACTACCTTAGCTACTTTCATATTATCTGGAAATATTCCTGTTGAAAATGATAAATTACATATGGCTCAATAACATGGCTCATTATGTCCTTTACAAACATCATATCCATGTCCACCCAGTCTTTGATCTCTTGTCTGTAAGATTTTTTACTACATTCATTATTTCCTCTTTGTTGGTTCCATTTAGAAAAATACTATTTGCACAACCTTTAATTGAATGGATCACATTATTATCTGCTTTTGGTATTGTAATGGACATGGGCGTGTCCACTTTGATAAACCTGTGTGCTTTTGAACTGTTCCAGAGATGACCTTTACTGACCTCTCAGTAAAGCAAGACATTTACCACAAAATCATTCCATTAGCTGTAATCTGAGAACATAGTCACCAAAAGAGACTATTTCTATCTTTGATTTTAGGCTGATGTGATCAAAAGAATAACTTTTGTCATTTTCATGATGTGTGCTTTTAAGCTGTGTTATTCTGTAAGAGTTAAACGGTGTTCACTGCTGTGTTAAAGGTGAAGTCTCGGGTCAGAGAGACCAGACTGTTTTGTTTAGAAATAAGAAGACAGTTTAATCCGTTGTTTCTCATGAAGAGGGCTCCAGCTGCTCTGTCTTTTCCTAAACAATTTCCCTCTGCTCGGGCTGTAACCTTGGGTCGTGATAACGGCAAGTGAATTGCTCGACTGGTCCACGGACCAATGAAAGAGACACAAGTCTCATCTCTCATCTTTTTGATCCTTTTTAAGTTCTAAGCTGTTGCTGGAACGTAAGAGTTTCGGGGAACTTCAAAGAGATGTGAACCTTTCCCAAAGAGCTGGGGTACGTTTGGTCAAGAGCTAACGACCTTCGTCTTCAGCTAAGGACTGATAACCTGCTGTTATGAGTCCACGTCGAATGAGCGTAAGCTCAAAAACTTTGTTATTCCTTCCTGGAATAAGTTTATCTTGAGCCAAAAAGCCACGACTGCCACGGCTTCTGCCGACGAAAGCGAGTATCACCGACACCGACAAGGTAAACACGTGTGGAGTCCAGCTTGGACTTGCGGGACCGACGACTCGTCAGTCCAAAGCTGATCACAGCTCTTTACCAGAACCGAGGCGGACGTCTTAAGGTAAAGGAGCCGCTGTTTGCTTGCTGGAGGTGTGATGATATCTTAGCTGGACGCGTACGGAAGAGTGTCATCTGGTTTCATAAATGCAAGATAAACTTCCTCTCTTAACCTCCCAATTCTTCTTAAATCTTTCCTCCTCTCCTTTCCCTCAATTCTAAGCTGGAAACTATTTTAAGCTAAAGAGCCCACAGACTAAATATGTTAACATCCAGTATTGAAGTCTGTTGTGTTGAATTTAAGTGTGCTGACGTATTAAATTGAAAGAAAGTGAAATCATATCAATCAAGTGTAATGGTGTTAATTTAGTGATTTATTTTAAATAAATGGTAGTGTCGCCTGGCATACCAACTAAGTTAACGTGTCCATTGTCACTCTATAGCTCTGTTTATTTATCCATCATAAAGATCACAGAAATATTGGGTAAACTGAAAAAGAAAAGAATCCGTGAAATTACTATTCAATCTGAATAAGTAAGTTAATTAAGGATAAAGAGGTCAGCTTAATACTGACCCCTGTTAAAATCCTTTAGTTACATCTGGGTGGCACTATATGTGTTTAAAGACACAATATATGGTCTCCCTCATGTTTACTTCATCTGGTGGCCTACGTACGTGTTTTCTAAAAGTTTATTGATAAATCTGTGGTCTCTCAGTCATGAACTGTAACGTCATGTTTGCATAAAAGGATCCAAGTTTTAAACTCTGAGGATAATAATTTTGGCTGGAAGTGTTCAAAGCAGGCAGACTCTGCATGTTTTTATCATTTGAAGCTGTGAGATTATTATCGTTTCAACTCTGTTACACGCTGTTGGAAGCATCCAGGTGAAGTTTTGTCAGCCGTGGTCTGTGGGGGGGTTCTGGTTCCGTTCGGCCCAGTTCACGCACAGACTCCGGTATAAAGCTTTGTTTGACCGCCGTGTCAAAAGCCTGAAAGCTATAATTAACATCTAAAAGATCGCTGTGCTGGTATTTTACATGTTAGAGCAGGTCAAAGAAGCATATTACTGTTAGAACGTTGTCGGATAGTGGTTCTGAAACCCAAGTTCTGCTCCCTTAAAAGTGGACGGAACCGACCCGAACGCGGCTCCGAGGGAGTCCTTGTCGTGTTACAGTTGACGTGCTGGTTACTGAGCGTAGCTTAGTTGAGCCTGTTTTGAATGTGATTGCCATGTTTCAGAGTTTTGGGGAGTTAATTTGAAGCGTTTGAGTTGATTACGAGTCTATAAAGTTGTGTTATGTTGTGCTAAGCTAGCGTTAAAGGCTACGTGTACACGTTTGTTTATGAGCTGTGATTGGATAAACGAGAGCTGTGAACTGTCAATCACTCTCGTAGCGAACGCTGATTCGCTGATTTGGGAACGCACGCTGTTGCGAACAACCCACTTTGTCGTCATTTCCGGCACTGCACTGGTCGAAGGTAAGAAACTACATTCACCATGAATGCTTGGAATGAACTACAAACGCTGTGATTGATTGGTTGACGTCACGTATCTGTTTAGCGAGCTCCGCCTCGCTCAACGGAAGCTGGTGACGCGCTGCGTCGACCCGCCTACTTGTGTCGTCATTTCCAGGTGCACTTCGGGTGACAAGCAGTTCACAGGACAAACGGAGATTTCACTGAGAGTTTAAAAACTCATTTAAAGCCATCTAAACTGTCTAACAACATAGATTTGTCTCTGACAAGACCGTAGTTCGAGCGTTTATCACGAACACACTAGAAACTAACTCTAAAAGGTAGTTTTCAGTTAAATACTGAATGAAATAAATCAGTCACCTCGTGATAAGTTTAAGACTCAAAGCTGCCCCCTGTTGGTTAAAAGACGTTGACAGATGAGTTTTCTCAAAAAACATCATAAAAAAGTCAGCATTTTTATGAAGAATTACCAGCTTTAAAATTGTTCTGTACGCAAACAAAAACTCCTGTTTATTCTAAATACAAATTTTAGAATAACAGAGGTACAGACAAACAATTTATGCTCATTTTAAATACTGAAGAGATTTAAAATAACACTCAAAAAGGCATTTTTTATTTGATTTTCAAATTAAATTAAAAAAAAATGATGGAGAATAGAGCATTTCCACATTAAGCTCTTCACATCTCTGAATTTTAAACAGAATTGGTGTGCACAACTGCACACTTTTAGTTAAAAATGGCATTTTTAACGTTTTTCTGTGTACAATTAATGACTCCAGTTTATTTTAAATAAAAAGTTTAAAATAACAAACAAAATTACATTTTCAATCCAGATAACTGCGGCAACTCAAAAGGTTTTACTGAAACTGAAATACATTCTCTTGGTGCAAAATAAAACAAAATCTGCTAACATTTTAGTGTTAACATTGCATTTATTTGTAATCTTTAAGAAGGCGTTTGAGTGAAAGACAGAAAACATTAAGCGTGGTTTAATAGTAATTGTTTTAAAAAATAGGTCTATTAAGTTAATACGGCCACGAAGGCTTAACTTACCATATGTTTCATTGCAGGTAAAACCTAAAATAAATAAAAAGGTACTGAATGAATGAAAGACTTGTTTATAGATTACTGGAATAAACCCAGGAAGCTGTTTTAGTTAAATAACTCACCGCTAAGAAAGCATTTATTTGCATACACTATAATAAATACCGTCTTATTGATTCAAACAAAATCAAAACTAAAAGATGGGAGATAACAATTATGATGAAGCTTTACAGCTGCTCACAGCAAAGCTTGAATTGTTGAGGCATAATAACATTCGCAGAAGAGAAATTTTTCAACAAGTAAAACTTGAGTTAAAACGTGAGATCAAACAAAATCAAAACAAAAAGATGGGAGATAACGATTGTGATGAAGCTTTACAGCTGCACACAGAAATACTTGAATTGTTAAGGCAAGATAACATTCGCAGAAGAGAAAATTTTCAACAAGAAAAACTTGAGTTAAAAAGTGAGATTGAGCAATTAAAAATAAAACGGCGTGCTATAAATGGTTTTGATGTTCGTCAACTCCCTGACCCGATCTGGTTAAAAACAAAACCAGAACGTGAACTACATTACCAAGAAAAGGTCAAATCCCACTCGCTGGAGCTGGAAGGGACAAGTTCATCAACTCCCTCTCCTAAAAAAGGCGAGAAGAAACATGTTTTTCAAACTAACAGACCACTTAGTGAAGATGCCCGCTGGAACAATGAGCCAGAGTGGCTCAGACAAGACCCAGAGTACATAAAACGATTTCAAAGGGGGGGCGCACGTCCTAAGGATAAGAAAGATGGTCACAAAAGTATACCATATCACAAAAGGGGGTCCGAACAGGAACCCCCAGTTCAAGGACAAGCTCCTCCTGCCCCTGCACTGCGGACTGGACAGTCCGGGAGTAGCAAAAAATCACAGAAGTTCCAGAAAAAAGGCAACATACCTCTAAGCTCTGAGGAGATAGTGGACATAAGTTGGTTGTTTGAAAACTTGAATGATATAGAGGATGACCAAACTGGTACAATGCGTGACGTTGTCTTTGATGACTCAGAGCACACAAATTACCAGCTGTTGGAGGCAGAGAATGAACTGATAAGGCAGAAGTGCAAACGACTAAGAGAAAAACGTCTCAAAAAAGGCCTTGAGCTACAACATCAGTTTAAACAATCAGTGATGAAACAGTGCGCTGTAACTGCTGTTGAGGCTCACATGCAAAACAAAACACCCTCTGAGGTGTGCCCAGGTCAAAAGGTCGTATCCCAGTCGCAAAAAATAGGCGAGGTTCTCTCTCCTATAGAAAGCGAGAATAGACACCGTCGTCTCAAAGGTCCTCTGACCTCGGGAGAGGTAGAGCACTTACGTCGGTCGTTAAAAGAGTTGGATGATACTAGCAAGAATGAACAAGATTTTCAAACTGACATACACCGAAATGTTGGTACCAGTTGGAACAGTGACTCAAAATGGTTTAAAGGGAGCCCCGCCCCTGAAGCACCTCAGATTGAAAAATCTGAGACAAGCAACGAACCACAAAAGGTAGGTGTTCACTCTCTAAGAGACCCACAACGGTTCAGATCGAACCAGATGGGTGAAAACCAAGGTCAATCGGTGGGTGGACTTCAAAAGAAATTGAAGGATGAGGACCTATACTCATGTAACTATGCGTGGTCCCAACAGCCACCCCCGAGCCTTGGAACTGCACCTCCCGCGCCTCGAACAGAACAGTTCGAGACAGGCAAAGAGTCACGAATGTCCCGGAATAATGGCCCAACACCTCTATGCTCGGAAGAGACAGAGGAAGTAAGTAGTTTGTCGGTAGATTTGAATGTTACTGTGCTTGACCAACCTGATACAATGAGTGGCGTTATCATTGATAATGACACTCTCAACGTTGACCAACCTGGAGCGATGTGTAGCACTGTCTTTCACAAAGACTCAGAGCACACAAATAACTCAGCGCACACTACTACCAACATTGCCATGGATGTTGACAGCAAACCAATTGCTGACACACAACAACATCCTGAAGGTCATGATGCTGACAGCCAACAAGATGCTGACAGTAAACAAGATTACACAGCCAGAGTCACACGTGAACAGAAACGTGGGCCAAGACCTGTGAGGTTTCTGTGTAACTTTATACAAAGGGGGGTGGCTAAGAAAGCTTACCTGCCTATCACACTGGAAGGTGTCCTTGAGCGTGAAGCCCTCCTGGATGGCAGTTCTGATATAACTATTATGTCGGCCAAGCTGTTCGAGGAGCTGAGGACCGCCGCTAACGGTGTTGACAGGCAAATACCCTTTGAGAAATGTGCTATTGAGCTACAGGGTCTCGCAGAGACGAGAACAACCCTAACAGCTATGGCTATGGTTCACATGCAGATTGGCGAAATGACACTACGCCACCCGGTGTACGTGTCTAAACTTGACTCATTCCCATTTTTGGTTGGCCAAGATTTTATAAACCGCTTCAACGCGATTATAGATTATGGTCGACGGAAAATGTGGAGCACAGTGAGAAAACCCCTGCCAATAAAAGTGCTTCCTAGTTGCGATACAGACTGCCTAACCGCAGGTACCGCAGAGGACACAAGGGACTGCTCATCCGAGGACGAGAGCCCGGTAAGTGAACCTTCAACTACAGGTGAGACAGAAGAGACCCAAAAGTTGGACCAAACTCTGGCCCAACAAGAGAACCTCCTCTGTGAGCTGACACATTCAGCACTCCCTGACCACTGCCTACCACAGGTAGTGAAAGGTGTTGAGATCCAAGGATCCCACACCGAAGACGCTGTACTGTCCTCTGGGACAGGTAATTCGGCAATCAACCAAGCTTTCAATGAAACCTTGGTTCAAGGGCATCTGAGTCCA
>JBBPBX010033521.1:0-33203 GCA_038048925.1 Garcialebias charrua
TTTGTGACACGGAGCCTGTTGGGTTTGCTAGTAACTAAACAGCTGTTTTTTCAGCTGTGTGCAGTTTTGGATGCCATCTTAACTTGTGCACAATGTCACAAATGTAAATAATGGACAAAATGGTCAGTGCACAGTCTTATATATAACTCTATTGTACAAAGTTAACAAAGCTGCTGGAATATGTCAATGATCTAGAGCCAATAATAGCTGTGCAGAAATTGAAAACATAATGCTGCAACCAATGTCCGTCCGTCCATCCATCCGTCCGTCCATCCATCTTTTACCTGTTTCTTCCTGTTTGGGTAGTGGGGGTCAATGGTACCCATATCTGTCAGTCACTGTGTGAGAGGTAGAGCTGTCATTTCTAATAAGAACCTGAAGCCCGGTCCCTCCCGACCCGGATTCAAACTGGGCCGGGCCATTATAATAAGCTTAATGTGCGGGTCCCCAAGCCGAATTTGTTCCGATAACCTTCTCGCTGAGAGGCAACAGCTTTACCAACTGTGCCACTGTACCTCTGCAACACATATTTTAATTAAACACGTTTTTTTTTTTTTTACTCTGTCAGACAGCATTATGTACTGTAAAGCACAAAAAGATAAACACAATCATCACACCCAACTTTACATCATCTGAAATTATGCAATTTCTATAACTTGCTTGTATGACAGGACATACGCAGTGTGACACAGACAGCATGACGCTGCATAATCTAATGCATTTCCCACCAGGCTAATAGACTGCCATCAGAGCAATCAGGCTCATATTGATTTGAATGAAACACATAAGAATAATGGTCAGCTGTGAACAATGAATGACATCAGCAGTGTTTAGTATCTCCAACAATGGATGCTGATGATGCTGCTCACAATTTTGAAAGTTCATCATAAAAAAGAGGGGGGACATGTTTTGTCTCCGTGTAGACAATGACACATGTATGTACTGAAACCAAAATGAATTGTTATTATGTATTTGAGATGATAACACAGATGTGTTGCTGGTTTTATTTATTTATTTTCTTTACTACTACTACTAATAATAATAATGAATTCAATTTATAACGCACTTTTCATTAGTGAAAATCTCAAAGTGCTACACACATTGAATGCTACACACATTCATACACCGGTAGCGGCAGACTACCATGCAAGGTGCTTTCCAGTCCTACCGGGAGCAACTCGGGGTTAAGTGTCTTGCCCAGGGACACAACGACACATGGTGTGGGGAATCGGGATTCGAACCGCCAACCTTCCGATCGGGGGACGACTGCCATTACCACTATGCCACGGCCGCCCCTACTATTATCATTATTATTATTTTATTTTTTTGCCAGAGCTAGAAACGTAACAGTGACAAGAACATAGGGTACAGCAACACACTACACAATTTTGTGACTGCTTGTATACTAATAGTCATCAAATAAACATAAAAAAACACCATTTTGAGCAAGATGTGTGATCCATTTAATTAATAAATAAATAAAATAAAAAAATAAAAAGCTGCCCTTTCATAGTTTTAGCTTATTTGTACATACACGTTTGTTCAACCATGTGCTTTAATACTCTAAATATAAAATTAATTTTCTTATTGGAACATGTTTTGTTCCCTGAGCCCTTTTACTCAAAGAAAATAGGCAGAGTTGGCAAGTAATTCACATCTCATTCATTTGAGAACAATATCAAACATGCATCAGAGCATCATGGTTTCTAAGAGATTCTCCCCAGAAAATCATTTAAAAATAAGATAAGTGACTAATCTTAACAGTAAAGCTGGGCTCTTAGTTGCACTGAATACACAGTGCATTAGTCAAGTCATCTTTATTTATAAAGCACAGTTAAAACAGATAAACTGTTATCAAGGTGCTTCACAAACAACATAAAAGAGATTTTAAATATTACAAAAATTGTGTAACATGCACTAATGGTAAAACTATGAAATTAACAGCAGTAAAAATATAGAAGAACAGCATTAAAATGAAAACACAGGATAAAATGTATACACTAAGTCAGCTGAAACACCTGCGGAGAAAACTCATTTCAGCCGCTTGTATCCGAGATCTTGTTCTTTCGGTCATAACCCAAAGCTCATGACCATAGATGAGGGTGGGAACGTAGATCGATCGGTAAATTGAGAGCTTTGCCTTTTGACTCAGCTCTCTCTTCACCACGACAGACCGGTACAGCGCCCGCTTCACTGCGGACGCTGCACCTATCCGCCTATCGATCTCACGCTCCAGTTTTCCCTCATTCGTGAACAAGATCCCGAGATACTTAAACTCCTCCACTTGGGGCAGGACCTCCTCCCCGACCCGGAGAGGGCATGCTACCCTTTTCCGGCTCAAGACCATGGCCTCGGATTTGGAGGAACTGATCCTCATCCCGGCCGTATCACACTCGGCTGCAAACCGCTCCAGTGAAAGTTGTAAATCACGAACTGATGAAGCCAGTAGGACCACATCATCTGCAAAAAACAGAGAAGCGATTCTAAGGCCACCAAAACGGATCCTCTCAACACCTTGGCACCAGTGGAACATTCCTGGAAAATCTTTAAATGAAAGCGACAGAGGAGGCATCATAATCAGAGTTCTGTAGCACCTCAGCTGACTCCTTTTGATGTGGAGGAGCAGCGACTCAGATCTCCTGTCTAAGGCTGAGCCCAGACTCCCTACAGAGGAGGTTAATTTCAGCCAGCTGCATCAGGATACAGTATTACACTAGTGTTTATATTACATTACTACATTTGGGGAGTGGTGGCGCAGAGGTTAGAGACGGTGGGCCTGTGATCGGAAGATCGCCGGGTCAAGCCCCGGTACCGACAACATCAAAAAATATGTGTGGTAAAGGTGAAACACCCACACCTGCCTCCAACCTCATTCGCCCTACTCTTAGCCCCTGAGCAAGGCCCTTAACCCCCACCATCTGCTCCCTAAAAACAGGTCTCTCTTGAAAATGAGTTCTCGTGGCTCAATGAGACTACCGGTACCTGGATAAATAAAGGGTAAATGAAAAAAAAAGGTTACCGGTAGCTTAACTTTAACCATTAATCCAAATTTAAAAGAAATCTAGGTTCCAAACTAACCCAAATAGAAAACAATAACGTCCCCTTAAAAAAAATAGAGAAGCAGCTCTAAGCTCTCAGCAGCTTCACTTTTCACTACAAACACCATACTTTTGTATCAAAAGAGAGAAACTGCTAATTATAAAGCAGTTACCAAAACCAGTCTAAAAACCACTGGCCATGTGAGCAGCTTCTCTCCAGGCTTTAAGCTCCGGTTGAGCAGAGACGACTCAGCTGAGCTGGATTATATGCAGGAGACATGGCTACGTGCACAGAAAGAAAGGAGCTACCGGTACATTCAAAGTAAATATGCACTACGACACGAAACAATGCCAACGACAAAATCAAGAGGGCTTTTGATGGGCTTGAGACATCCACAATAGGTACCGGTAGTCACTAGTTTAAAATTCACGCTCTAGGAGTTCAAGGAAACTGAGAACTCTTGAGAAAATCTCCCACACAAGACACAAAAAAGGTTAAATCATGTCAACTTGTCCCGATGGCATGATTTAACCTTTTTTGTATTTATCTACAGCACCTGGATGATTGAGCTTACAAACATGTCTCCCACAGACGGTTCATTTAAAGGGGACCTTACATGCAAAATTCACTTTTTAATGTTTTTTTTACTCAACTTTGGGTATGTACTTCATAAAAAAAAGTCCTAGTGCCAAAAAAATGCACCCAGTGGTTTATTTACTCTAAGTATATTTATTTATCTTTGATAGAAACACTTCGTTTTCAAATCCTGCGGTTTGTGACGTCACAAACCGCAGCCACAACCCACCTCAAACCTGAGTCCAGCCCCTCACCTAGCAACCCCTGGTTAGGCTCAACCCACTTCAGTATAATAGACGTGACGGTTGTTTTTCCTGATTTCATCTCATCTTTTGTTTAAATGTTCTTAATTTCATGTGTACAGCACTTTGTTGCAGCTGTGGTTGTTTTAAATGGCTTTATAAATAAAGTATAATTGTTATTTTTACGTTTTAGTTCAATTTTTAGCGTATTAGCGATCGCTCCCAACGAGCAGCCGGCAGACGGAAAACGAGCAGACCGCCGGCGAAGAGACCATCTGCGGCTGGGAGCTGGCTGGCTGGTCAGAGGTTGCCTCATACGGATAAATTAACTGGAGACACTCAGTGAACTTTGTGTATGTCTGGACTGAAGCAGAGATCGCTCCCAAAAGCGCCGCATGCAACGAGCGGACATAAAAGGGCGGAGGAGGAACGAGCTATTTTTAGCATCGGATTCGGGCTAAAAGGAGCAGCTCATGGCGGCGCGCGCAGACGGCTTTCGGTAAGTTATCTTAAGCTAGCACTAACAGTAAGTCAAATGAGTAATAAAAAAAGAGCTAATTTTAAAACAACAACAGATTAGAGATACTGGCTGTTACAGAGGGCAGAGTTAATGTAAACAGATTTTGAAGGGCGTGACCATGAGAGCTCATTATCATAAACCAGTCGTTCAAAATGAAAGTTAAAAATGGCAGAATTAAAAAGGGTATACAGGTAGTCCCCGATTTACGAGCGCTCTGATCTACGAGGTTCCAGACTTACGAGCTGGCGAATTTTTGGAAAAAACGCAAAAAATACTGAGTTTTCATGTGTTTTTTCACCACAGTTCGTTAGCTAAACATGTGGACACACGTTTCCGATCATTTTTATGCACTCATAAGCAGTTTTTTGATGAAAAACGAGTGTTTGTAGTCGCGCTAGCGAAACCGTTCCAATTTACGAGCGAAATTCCGGACTTACGAGAGACATGGCAACCGTTCCGAAATACGAGATTTCCGGTTTACGAGCGCCTCGTTGTAACGGATCTCGCTCGTAAATCGGGGACTACCTGTAATTGATTATCTAAGAATTATTTTGTGCATTAAACTGAATGAACATTGTCTGGATAGCCCACAGACATACCATAAAATTTTTAAAAACCTATCTGTGGTCTCCTTTAAACCATTCTGTAACTTTAAACGCTCAACAAGTTCAGTGCGATGTTTGTACCTTGTCCCAGACGAGCTCGGCACCCTCGCCTTTCTCCTGCAGCTGTGAGCAGAGAGTCTCCACGCTTTGTCGGAACATCTGGCAGTAACCCCAAACACCCAGAACCTTCTGGTCCTTCAAGCCCGAAGCTGGAGTCTCTTTCAGAGGACGCACTGAAGGAACAACAAAAAGTTACTAATGCGAATGAATCAACAGAGGCATGTTTTAGATGCATGCCCAACACGTTTCTGGCAGGTGGAGTTTGTGTTGTGCACCCTGTGTCAAACAGTTCAGATTCAGGGGAAGCCTGAGGTGACATTTAGAAGGTCAAAATGTTTCTCTACACTAAGGGTCTTTTCACACCTGAAAGTTTGTATCATGGTCTGAACAAACACTTGAATTCAGGTTTGTGTTTGCACAATTCTTCGTCACAATCAGGTTTTTTTTAAAAAGAGGCAAAAACAGAATGAACAGAAACTCTCTGTTGCCATGTATTCATTTGTGGGGTGGCTGAGTGGTTGGAGCAGTTGGTGGTTCGATTCCACCAGCAGTCACATGTTGAAGTGTCCCTGGGCAAGACACTGAACCCCTCGTTGCCTCCGATGTGTGTCCCATCGGTGTATGAATGTGATCTAAATCTAACAGGGTTAAATCAGGTCCTCTGGACAGATTCTTCTTATTGAAATGTTTAATCTTTTATCCAAAAGACTTCTTCAGTCTGAATCTTTTGGATAAAAAACAGAACAAGAATGGGTCCAGAGGACCTGACTTAACCTTGTTAGATTAATCTACCTGGATTATTGAGCATGCGTCTAAAGCACCGATTAGCCTCTACAGATTCAGATTAGCTTTGTAAAGATCTAGTTGAGTGCTGTGTGGATGGGTACATGAGGGCAGAAATTGTGTTGTAAAGCACTTTTGAGTATCTTGATTAGATACAAAGGTGCTATAGAAGTATAGTCCAGTTACCATTTATTAACGTCAAACAACAAAAAAAGTCCTGATTATAAACTAACAGCACTTTCAAGCCAGAAACCATCTGTTGGCTCAGAAACCGTTTCCAGAGAGAGACTGCTAGAGGCCGTAGGATTCTATTCAAACGATAGATGAATCCAGATATATTAATTTCAAGTCCACAAATGTTAAAGATACCTTCGTTTTGACACGATAAACAAAAACGATGAAAACCAGAGTTTTGTTTCTTTCTGTACAAAACCAGCTTTCTCAAGTTGGTCCAAACTTTATAATTTCGGCCTGAACAAGACACAAAGGTCTGAATGTGCAGATCAAAAATCTACCGGTAATTTATCACAGAACTCTGCTCCAACATGTTGGTGCTTGTAGAAAGACATACCAGTGTTCTCCAGCTGCTGCCAGTCCAGAGGTGTCGGGGCTTTCCTCTTCTTCCACAGCTTGTCCATGGTCAGCAGGTACATGATGTCGTCTTTGAAAAGCTTGAGAGGAGAGCCAATCACAGCAAAGCATGTTAATGCACATTAACACCCTGTTTACACAGACACTGTGTGGGGGAAACGGATGTTTTGGGTATGTTAATTAGGTGAAAAGTTTTGCATTGACACGGTCGAATTCTGTGGATACGACTCTCTCCCCCTCCACCCCCCGTCCTCATGATTTCATTGTAGTTACCATGCTGGGCCATTAGATGGCGCTGTGATTTTTGGAACCTTCACTACTGCGCATGCGCTGCCTGAGGTAAACAGACCAGCTGCCTTGTCTGTTTTCCTCTCTGGCTAAAATCAGCTAACTACAAGTTGTTGTCAACAAGTTAACAACAAGTTAAAGCTGGAATTTGGATAAGAGTCAACAGATTTGAGTCAGTGGGACTCTCTTNTCTTAGGCCCTGTTTACACGGACACTGTGTGGGGGAAACGGATGTTTTGGGTATGTTAATTAGGTGAAAAGTTTTGCATTGACACGGTCGAATTCTGTGGATACGACTCTCTCCCCCTCCACCCCCCGTCCTCATGATTTCATTGTAGTTACCATGCTGGGCCATTAGATGGCGCTGTGATTTTTGGAACCTTCACTACTGCGCATGCGCTGCCTGAGGTAAACAGACCAGCTGCTTTGTCTGTTTTCCTCTCTGGCTAAAATCAGCTAACTACAAGTTGTTGTCAACAAGTTAACAACAAGTTAAAGCTGGAATTTGGATAAGAGTCAACAGATTTGAGTCAGTGGGACTCTCTTCATCTAACAAGCTGCACACCACACACGCTGAGCCTGTGGACCAGAACCAGAACCGCTGAGTGGACTGTGGACCAGAACCGGACTTTCCAGCGTGATAAACAGCTGACTTACAGCAGGTAAATCAACGTTCTTAATATAATGTTTGCTTGTGTTTACTTTGATCACACAACAACTGAGTTTTTATTTATTTATTTATTTATTTCTGCCAGGTGGAGAAGCTGTCGCTCCAGCAGGCAGACGGTTCGGCGGTTCTGATGGGTCCAGATGAACACACAGCAAGAGTCCAGTTCATTAACATAGTTACAGTTCGGTTCACGTGTTTTAATAGTGTGTTCAGTTTAATTCTCAGTGTTTGTGTTTAAACTTTGGTGCTGAATAAATAAATAAATAAAAAATAAACCTGGTGTCTTCATTTTCACAGCACGTTACGCACTGTTTAAAAAATGTAACGAGTCCAGATAGATACTGTAGTTCAGATAAATTTACATCTCCCACGCCAACATAAATACTGTTTATTATTGTTAAACTGTTATATTTTGCAACGTGACACGTGAAATGTCAGACTGTCCACGCGCATGCGGGCTGCGCGCATGTGGTTGACACAAAAGCTCCACGGGAGATGTTTACATTATCAGCGGGGGGTCAGCGAAAAAGTTCCACCTTGAGAGCAGGGTCAGAAAAGTATCGGTGTCATCGAGGGGGGCCAGCAGCGTCGTGTAGGCGATAAGCAAAGTCGCAAAGAAAAAGTAGCGGTTACACTCAAAATACGCGCCGTGTAAACTGGCCCTAAAGCTACACTGACTAACAACCAGAAATGTAAAAAGGAATGTGGGTTTTCAAGTATTTGGCAAATTGTTGCGTAAACAAAGCCCTGCAGCTCAAACAGCTGAAGTTTCTGCAAACCAAAGTTAAAACAACAGTTTTTGTATAAAACTAAGAATTAAAAAATATAATTGTAGCCAGTTTCATGATATAAATACATCTGATCTGTGTTCAGCAAGTTTAAATAAACATTTATTTGCGAACTTTTAACATTAAGCTCATGTTCTTTGTTCTCCATGTCTTGTCTGAATTAATTTGAACAAAAACATTGTTGCCCAGCTGATGCGAGTGGATTGTACCTTGTTGAAGACTTTGACCGCGTCATATCCAGTTGATTTGGCCCATTCTTTGGTGGAAACTCGTTTGATGTCTCCGTCCTTTTCAGAGGCGGTGGCTCGAGCTGCCGTCTCTTCAGGATTCCCTGTTTACAGAAAACAGTGCAGGGATGATCAAGTATCTTTACCTGCTTCCCTGATAATCTCGTCCTGTAAACCATGACGCCATGAGGTAAAAAAACATGCTGTAAATGGAGGTATTTTTCTGTATAAATTATGAAACAAGTTCTGTGTTCACTCACATGCAGCTTCTGGGTCTGCCGTGTCCGGTGACACTTCTTGATCTGCGTCTTCTTCTCCAAACAGCTGGCTAAAAATGCAACAAACACCATGAGACCAAACGACAGGAAACTGCAAGTTTCACACATATCGTACCTGCGCTACCAAATAACATTTACACAGAGGCTGAATAAACATTTATAAATTAGCTACAAATAAAACCACAAGTGAATGCTGATTAATGACAGGATGAAGTAATGCTGTCCAGGGAGGCTTTTCAGACTGCAGTTTGTTTAAAGTGACGTTACGATAAAAAATGAGCCTTACTTGAAGAGATACTTGGCCCAGACGATGCAGTGAATGGGCTCAGATGGTGTGTTTCTTATGGTGCATCCTGGGAAGGTCTTCTGGGTGGGTTTTGGTTGACACTCATAGCATTCAGTCATTCCCTATAGGTGGAGGAAACCGTGGAAAGAGGAGCCCAAAGAGTCAGGTAGCACAGCCACTGTCCTCACGATGATTTGCTTAAAAACTGGCAGCTATGGAATAAATTTGATCAATGCTATTTGTTGGATTTTAGAAAGAAGAGCATGTTGTACCTTTTTGATGACAGTGACTTGTCCCAGGTACCCGGCAGTGCCACTCTCAATCAGAGGAATATCGGCAGCCAAACACATCCTGTTCACATGGTTCCGAGCAGCTAGGGAGTGATATTTTTATTTAAATCAACTAAAAGTAACCTGGAGCAACAGAAATGTCTCAATAAACAGGCGATGTGACGATACCTCTGTTATCCAGAGCGTTCATCACCAGCATGAAATTTCTGAAGAACTCCACGTTGTAATCAGGGCTGTTAAAATATAAAGAAAAAACTGGCATGTTTCCCCCTCACACAACAGAATATCCTGATAAAATCTAATTAAAACAAAGGAAACTCACTTCATGATGCTGTCGTGGTAGGCTGTGATGTTTGCACTGGGGCAGAACTGCAGGGAGCTCTCCTTGGCCACCTGAAAACACCAGGACCAAATGCACAAACATTACTAACCTTTATACGTACTGTAGTTGTAAACATGATCTGAGTTTAAACTAAAAGTCACCTGTGCTTTGGATTTGCCAACATGTTTCTTCTGAAAGAGGAACTGACGGTTCAGGTTGCTCACATCGATCGTGTCCAAGTCAATCTGCAGGAATCAAAAGGACTTCAAATCACCACATGTAGTTTAACAGCTAACGCTAATTAACCTGCTACAATAGTCAATGTTAATGCTCAGTATCTCTGGATTTGTTCAGATGTTCCACATTTATGTAAAGCAAGACACAATTTTTTGACAATTTCAACAGAAATCTAATAAGAAACTAACTGTTATTTACTGACTTTCACAAAACTTTGCACCAAGTTAAAGCAGCAAAATAAAAAAAACATCTCAAATTTGTTGGAATAAACGGTAGCCTCAATACCTCTACACCACACCAGAAAAAAAAATCTGACGTTGAACCATAAAACGCAAACATTTAGTCTCTTTGTTGTGACTACAGCTCAGTAAAAACACTTACTGTCCAGAATGAAGGTCAGCAGTGTTTTAAACCAGCAGTCAAGAGCTCCTTATCCTCAGTGCAAATAAATGGAAGTACAATAAAACATATTTCAGCTGTACCATTTTTGGTTTTCTATAAAAAAAATCTAAAAAGCACACATATTTATTCTTCCCAAGGTTGAGGACAAATAATTAAACAACAGGCATGCTATGTTTGAAGTGTAAAAGATAATGAAACTAACAATTTTTATCTTTGTTCTCTCAACAAAGAAGAATCCGTCCAGAGGACCTGACTTAACCTTGTATATTGAGCATGCACCAGAACAATTTTTATGTTCTGTGATCAAATGGTCAATATAATCTGCAGAAACATGCCACCCCTATTTATTACTATTTTCTCTCTCTGACTTTAAACAGAGTGGTAATTACGGTAATCTGTTTCAAGCTCATTTGTTTTGCTAGTTGAAGACTTGAGCTGCTTTTAAGAGTCCTGGCGTGCATAACTTGTCTGCATAATGACCTGGTACAGTTAAGGGTTGAGCTCTTTTCAGATGCACTGCGCATGAAGGAAGGCCGGCAGGTAAATGAGTTCTTTAACAAAGGAGGTCTGCGTTTCAACCCCACCGTGAGACGAAGTGCACATGAAGCCTCACACGGCTGCTTCTATAAGCAGACTGTAAAGCAGAAGTGTTGCTCATGGTTTAACATTTTCTTCATGTAAAACAAATTTCTGCAAACACTAACCTGTTAGCACATGAGCTTTGACTTAAAAGTTTACAAATTAGAGCATGCAAGACTGTTGGTGATGAACGCTTTGGCCTAGTCAATACCTACTAAGTGGCTCCCCTCACCTACCTTTATTAGTACGGTACTCCTGGTTCTTCTTCAGGTTTTATGGAGCACTGATTGAGTTGATTTGATTAAAAAGGAGCTGAAGACTTAATTTAAACAAGCTTATTGTTAAAATTGAGCACTTAAGACAATTTTAAATTAGATTTCTTTTTGTTTTACTATAATACACTTTGATTTTTATTAGAAAATAGTGTGGAGAACTAAGCCCCTTCTCTCAAAATGTTCATTTTCTTGGGATTCTTGAGTTTTTAGTATAAAATATTTGCTTCAGCCCTAAAATTTACTTTTATAAACACCTGAGAAATTACTTAAATTGGACATTTTCACAAAGCAAATTAATTTTAGCCGTTTCTTGTTGATGGTGGCTTCTGTGTGTAATCGTAAAAATTCATTTATTAAAGCTTACTGTGTGAAGTATCATAACATGTAGAACAGTGTGTGATTTGTAGTCATATTTGTACTGATCCACGGAGTTGGAAACACTCGATAAAGAAATAAAATTTACAGCCTACGTGCTATTTTTTTTTTTTTTTACATTTTATAAATAAACCATCCCACCGGTCATAACCCACAATGACCAGCTAGCTAGCAGTTACAATGGCGCCAAATATACTTATTTAAATCACAAAAACACATTTCATTTTTACAGGGTTCAAACTCCGGGACTGTACACATACAAACTTAGCCTGGTAACCACCATAAAATATTTTCTTATCTTTGTAAACCTGGTTTCAAAAATGTGTCCCGAGGCCGCACAAAGACCTAGCTTAGCTAGCATGCTAACCGGCTCGTGAGTCAAACTGAACCAACCACTTCGATGTTTTTAAATCCACTGAGGACCAGGTTCTTCAGGAGCTCGCAGCCGATCCCTCCTGCTCCCACCACCAGAACCTTACAGGTGGACAGGGAGTCCGCCAGCTCTTTACGGAGGGAGCCCACTAACTGGACCATGATGATGATGATGATCTGCTATGGAGGTTGATGCTGCTGCAGCTGCTGCTAGCAATACAATGATGGAAATGTGGCTTAAAAATAAGTTACCGCCCCCTACTGGACTGTAGAGAAAATACAACGCAGGAAAAACGACAACTTTTAAATTGTACTGTAGAAATCTTTTAAATTTCTCTTCTTTTGTTGGAAAAATATAACCTTATCCGTTGTCATAAAGATTTTAAGAAGGTATGTAAAGCAATCCCCTTAGCTTTGATTCAGTTAATTAAAAATGTAATTATATATTCAAAGGTGACCGTTTTGATGCCCACATTAAAATTAAATGACTAACTTAGTTGAATTCAAATGCAATAACATGATTATCAGCGAATGTATGCAACAAAGGATTTACTATGTTTATAACAAAGATTCCTTCAAGAGACCTCCCATATACTGTAAAGCATAAAACCATAATGACATCTGCTCATTCTTCATTTGTCAAATGGCATATTGCTCCTGAAGTGAAGAGAATAATTTAAAATAATAAATAATATATATCCTGTAGCCATGTTTCTTCAAAGAAGATTTAAATTTGATGTTGATTTGTGTGCCTTTTGTAAATCAGAAGATGAATCCCTCGACCATCTTTATTTTATTGTTTTTTGTTTTTTTCATGTCAATAAATACTAAAAGTTTTTGGACAGACATAACTGGCTTAATCTCAAACTTAACATTCCTTGATGCCATTTTATTTTATGTGGATAAATTAAGCTCAGCTTTCTCTCATGCCATACACATTGTTGTACTTACAGCACCACATTCAGAGTCAGAGTCAGAGTCAGAGTCAGAGTCAGAGAGAATTTATTGTCATTTGCACCGCATGTAGTACATGTGTTGAAAACGAGATTATGTACACAGGGTCCCAGTTACATCCAACAACAAATGCAAGAGAAATACAATAATAACATCTAGGATTAACTAAGAGAGACATCACATCAGCTAGTAATACACTAAGCCCTAATGTAGTAGAAAAACATCATTATAAACAGCAGCACGAACATGAGCAGATGGTCACAGATGAACGCAGCAACAAGAAACAGATCAGTACAGTATCAGTATGATGTGACATTTTGCAGTGTTTATTCTTATTATTTATTTATTCATGAGTCTGACAGCCTCAGGGTAGAAGCTGTTTCTCAGTCTAGTGGTTCTACATTTGATGCTCCTCAACCTCCGTCCCGAGGGGAGTGGTGCAAAGAGTGAGTGTGCTGGGTGAGTGAGGTCTTTCATGATGCAGGTGGCTCTTTTTCTGCATCTGGAGGTGTAAATGTCTGTGATGGTGGGGAGACTGACTCCCACAGACTTCTGTGCAGCCTTCACCACTCTCTGCAGAGCTTTTCTCTCTGCAACTGTGCAGCCTCCATGCCACACGTTGATGCTGGAGCACAGGACGCTCTCCACTGCACACCTGTAGAACGAGGTGAGGACTGGGCTTCTCAGACCGGCTCGTCTCAGCCGTCTGAGGAAGTAGAGTCTCTGATGACCTTTCTTGATCAGGCTGGTGGTGTTATTGCTCCAGCTGAGGTTATCATTCAAGTGTACACCCAGGTATTTGTAGCTGGAGACCACCTCCACCGCAGATCCACCTATATACAGTGGGGTGTGGGTGTGTTTGTTCCTTCTGAAGTCCACAATCATCTCCTTCGTCTTCTTCACATTCATGTGAAGGTTGTTCTCTTTGCACCAGCTCTCCAGATGTTCCACCTCCTGTCTGTAGCTGGATTCATCATTATCTGTGATGCATCCCACCACAGCTGTATCATCTGCAAACTTAACAATATGACAGCCTGGATGTGTGGCTATACAATCATATGTGAGCAGAGTGAACAGAAGAGGGCTCAGCACACATCCCTGAGGAGAGCCAGTGCTGAGGGTGATGGTGGAGGAGGAGAAGTTGTGGATCTTCACGGACTGTGGTCTGTCTGTTAAGAAGTCTAAGACCCAGTTACAAATAGAGGGGCTTAGTCCAAGTGTGGATAGTTTGTCTATCAGAGTTTGGGGGATCATGGTGTTGAAGGCAGATGTGAAGTCCACAAAGAGCAGACGCACGTATGAGTCCTTCTGATCCAGGTGGGTGAGAGCAGTGTGGACCACGGAGGAGATGGCGTCCTCTGTTGATCGGTTCTCACGATATGCATATTGATGAGGGTCCTCGTTGATGTTGACGGCTGTCTTGATTCACTGTGGTAAGTGGAGAGATAATACGCCCTCCTTCTCCTGTATTATGAACACATTTGTCATGCTATTCTTCATTAAGTAGATTAACTGGAAATTTTCTAGAATCATCTCACAACAGGTAAAAACTTATTGTTTTAAGTTTCTCCATTTATGGCAGTTGAGTTATGCAGTTGAGTTATGCAATGTGCAACAAATTGTTAGAGGAAAATGCTCTAAATGATGTTTACTCAAATGAACCACAGCTTTTTTTTTTTAAGTTAAATGTTTCTAAGACAAAGGAGACGGTCAATTGATTTTAGAAAAGACTCTTCACTTGCAGCTCCTGTGGTCATTAACGGTGAAGCTGTTTAGGTGGTGCATCAGTATAAATATCTGGGAACTATTCTTGATGACAAACTGACCTTTGCTTCACATGTGAACTCGCTATAAGAAGGCCCACCAGAGAAAGTATTATTATTATTATTATTATTATTTTCCCTCTTGTCCTGTTCGGCATTGTGGCACTCAGAATTATTGTCTGAGTGTCGAGGTGATACCCAACAGATTTACTTTCACAAGCAGAGCATTATGGCTGGCCTTAATGCTCCACTTGATATATGAATAAAACATTATTAGAATTTACTTTGGGTTTGTTTAAGATGTAATGGACACGGGGATGAAAAGACAAAGAAGAAAACAAAGGCAGAAAAGTGAGAGAAGGGGTAAAAGAGAAACGAGAAAGAAAGTGATAGGAGTAGAGGAGAGAGAGAGGTATAAAGAGAACACAAATCAACATAATTGAATGAAGTCTGTCTCTAGAACTGCGGAGAGGAAAAAAAAGACAAAACCGAGAAACCACAACAACAAAACAACATACCAGTATACAGTATAATGATGTCAATGACAAAAAACATCATTAGAAAGTAGGCATGTAACGGTTGTAGTTGGTGTACCGAACCGAAAAGGTACGGAGGTGGACCGAACCGAACGTGCTGTACCGAAACGGTTATTTTTTCACTCATTGAATGTTAATATGTGCGCCGCGGAACAAAATTTCCTGGGCGCGTTTCAGCACGGAGCTATTATCTCGCAGCACGCGCAGCATTAGCCGTTAGCTTCTCGCTGCGGTTTCCTGTTTGTTAACGTTATGGTTTTCTTGTTAAAAGACGAGCGCACAAAGCTGTGTGTGTGGACGTTTTTTCATGAAGACTGGATCTGCAGCAGCAACACGTCTAACGTGAACGCGCTGGAAACTACGTCATCAGAACGTGAACGAGCTGTTACAAAGTACGCTAACCACACAGCTGCATTTAAACAACTTCTACAAAGTGCGCTAACAACACAGCTGCATTTAAACAACTTCATCAGGTAATTTAGATGGGTCCAGATCAATAACACAAACTGTATGAGTTTTTAAAGCTCTGAATCTAAGTCTGAAAGTTTTTAATGCACAGTTGATCCTTGCTATGAGACATCCATCACGTCAACACTTAAGTCAAAAAGTTCAGCTCTTTATGAAAAAACTAAAACTGATGGTCAACAAGTCCTGGAGCTGATTTAAACCCTGCCCTGATGATGAGTGAGATATTCAACCGTTCAAGAGGTATTGTTATTTTATTATAATTATTATTTATAATTTATTATTATTTAAAATTATAATCTTATTAACTTATTTTTTTACCTCTGTGTTTTATTTCCAGTATTTCCAGTTACAGAGGTAGCTGCTCTCCTTCCACTTCAGGGAAATCCACCAGAGATCACCTGCTGCAGCTAAGAAGTGTGTGATGACTGAATTGAACTCTGGAACTGTTCCAGGACCAGTCCCACCAAGAAGAGGTTGTGAGTAATGAGGACAAATACAGCCACACTGGTGCTACTGGACAAAAACTTTATTAGTTAAGATTGTAAACAGTCTGTTGCTGCTTATTGTTCTGGTTCTGACTGTTATTGTATTCATTAAGATTTTTATTATTTTTAATATAATTTATTTATTGTAGAGTGCTGTTTATTTAAAATATCATCCAAATGGGTCACTTTTATTTATTACTACAATACAATACAAACATATTTTTGGCATATTTTCAAAATAAACATTTTGTAAGTCTTTATTTTGTCTTTTTTTTTTTGTACCGAAAATAAACCGAAAATAAACCGAACCGAGCCCTCCTTGTAATTGAACCGAACCGAAATGTGATTTTAGCGTACCGTTACACCCCTATTAGAAAGTATTTTATACGGTACATGGTAATACAAGATGTGTTTAGTAGCCACCACAACCACACTGAGTGTGTATCTGATAAACACCTGAATCTAAACACCTGTGTGAGCTTGTCACTGTAAGATTTCTCCATAAGTATGTTCAATAGTGGATGTGGGGACCCACAGACCTGTCCCCACAGGACACGATGGTAACACAGGGAGGACAGGAGCCACAGACACACAGCGGCCCCCAAGCCCGGAGACTCTGCACCCCATCCCACAATGATCTGCACATGCTGTGTTGTCCTCTCGCTTTTTATATCCCTATGAGCTTGACAAGGTTTCAGTGGATGTCCTCGAAGCCGGCTGTAGTCTCACTCCTGGCCTTCACAGATACAGTCCACAGGATAGGAGAGCGTTTTGACAGACAACTTGGTTGTTTGTTGTTTTACGGGAAGAACGCTACTAATAATATATCCATAACTCCATAGCCTCTGACTAAAATCCTTTCACACAAAGTCAAAAAGGCGTTCAATACAGAACAACTGGACTTTATTTGTAGCAACAAGACGTTTCGCTCATGATGAGCGAAACGTCTTGTTGCTACAAATAAAGTCCAGTTGTTCTGTTGAACGCCTTTTTTGATTTTATCATGTCCTGGACGACTGAGAATCTTCACCAGCATCTTTCACACAAAGGTAACATAAAGACCTGACTGCCACATTAAAAGACATAAATACACATTGTAATTGGTTACCTGGTCAAATGAATGCTTTTAATCTAAAATAAGATAACTGATTTCATGGTGGCTTTTTAAAATGTCACCAGTGGCAAAGTAGGACTTCAAAAAGCAGGATGGTCCGGTAAATAAAGGTAAGGGTGTTAATGCAGTTTACAAAAAACTACATCAACTGAGGGGAGTGTCAACGCAACGCCAAGGTGGAAAGACATCAGCAACGCCCCTAGAGAAGCAACTGTTGCTGTCCATCAATTCATTCATTCATTCATTCATTCATTCAACCTTTATTTATACAGGCTAGCCTTGTTGAGTCATGGGGACTCATTTACAAGAGGGACCTGTCTCACTCACACCAAACAACCATCCACTCTCACACTCACACCTAGGGTCAATTTAGAGTCACCAATCAGCCTAACAAGCATGTTTTTTGGTCTGTGGGAGGAAACCGGAGTACCCGGAGGAAACCCACGCATGCACGGGGAGAACATGCAAACTCCACCCAGAAAGGCCCCCGGACCGGGATTTGAACCGGCAACCTTCTCGCTGAGAGGCAGCAGCTCTACCAGTTGAACCACCGTGCTGACCCTTCTCAATCCGAGAAGGGTCAAAGGTCATTTCCAAAATATATAGAGTCCATCGTTCTACAGAGAGAGTGAGATCTTTCACGCGTGGAAAACATTTCAGACAGGTGAAATATTCCCAGGAGATTCACCCTGAAGGTCAGACTGTGCAGTGCTCAAAGAAATGTGCTACTTCTCAAACTCTGCAGGGTTCATGTAACAGGTCAAGGTCAAAGGGCATGACCTCTTATCTCTAAAACAACATGGCCGCTCAATTTAGGTTAATCTGAAAAAACCACAAGACTTCTGGTCCAGAACCAGATTAGAGAATTGATGTTTACCCACAATGCAATTCAGCAAGCAGCTCCTCCAGCTGTCAGCACGGTGTTGGAGAGCTGATGGTTTGGGCTCCTGTCAGTTTATGGGTGGAGTAGGAACACCACTAGAGACCGAATGTAAGTCCATCTGTTCAACAGCTGGAGCTTGGACAAAACTAGAACCATGATCCCAAACCCAACAGCTGATTTACAACAGAACGGGTCAGAAAGGACCAGTCAGAGACCAGAACCTCAACCTGACTGAAACATTATGGTGGATCTTCAGAGAGCTGAGCAGAACCCTCAGTGATGGAAAGAAGAGTGGATCAGAAACAGGAGAGAGACAGAACCACTGAGGGTTCTGGTTCTAAAGGAAGCTGCTGTGTGCACTTTGGTTTTATGTTTATTGAGTAAATAATGACTTTGTGTAAAATGTCACGGTGTTGTTTATCTGAGGTAGTATTTCGGTTGTTCTAAGACCGGTAAGGATGATCTATTTTGTTAATATCTTCTCACATGCAAGACTTTAAAACTGGACAAGTTACTCCTTTAAAAACAAATGCTCTTTAATTATTGGGAACTTGTAAAACTTGTGTATGGAGCTGGTTGAAGAGGTAAACTTCTAGTTCTAAACTTCTGATTTTACCTTCATGCTTTAAAGGGGACCACACATACAAAATTCACTTTTTAATGTTTTTTTACTGAACTTTGGGTATGTACTTCATAAAAAAACAGTCCTAGTGCTAAAAAAATGCACCCAGTGGTTTATTTACTCTAAGTATATTTATTTATCTTTGATAGAAACACTCCGATTGCACTTCCTGCGGTTTGTGATGTCACAAACCGTAGCCACAACCCACACCAAACCTGAGTCCAGCCCCTCACCTAGCAACCCCTGGCTCAGCCCTGCTCCAGCCAGCAGCACATCTTGAGTAAAACAGAAAGTTTATTCTTTCCTGATACTTTGAATGGCAGCTTTTATTTTCTAAAATATTTTCTTTCATGGAGCTGAGACGATCTTTTATCCTCATCTTCGAGGCACATTTGGCAGCACGGTGGCACAACTGGTATAGCTGCTGCCTCTCAGCAAGCAGGTCCCCGGTTCAAATCCCGGTCCGGGGGCCTTTCTGGGTGGAGTTTGCATGTTCTCTCCGTGCATGCGTGGGTTACCATTGGACAATTACTGTAGTAGAATATGATGTCTATTTTCATTTTTGCATTTGGGCCAGGCGATCATAAAAAATAATAAATAAATAAACGGATTCCCGGAAACCTCCGGAAACCCGGCCAAAGATTGCCGAAGTCTGGAGTGACATCAATACAGGCTCCTCTCAGAAGGAGGAGTGAGTTCGCGATGGAGGTTTATGAGAGTGAGAGCCGCGGATCCGCGCTCAGTATATGATAGACATGAGTGTGCGACCACAGGATTAATTAACACGCAGATTTATTAACAAGGGAATATTAAACATGTTTCGCTTTTTTTTTCTCCTCTCTCTGAGTGGAGGAGGTGTGTGTGTGTGCGGCGCACACACACCTCCAGCGCGCGCTGCAGGGAGAGACATCAGCTGTCCTCTGTATTTATTGTGGGACAGACGCGCTGCAGGGAGACATCATATTACTGAGGAAATATTAAAAATGAAACGACCGGACTTGTAAAAGTTACTTTCGCTTTTTTTCCCCCTCTCTCTCTCTGATCATCGGAGGTGGTGGTGCTGTCTCTGCGCGCGCTGATCACTGCAGCCAGCTGTACAATTATTACTGAGGAAATGTTAAAAATGACACGACCGACTACTTGTAAAAGTTACTTTCGCTTTTCTTCTTCCTCTCTCTGAGCATTGAAGGTGGTGGTGTTTCTGCGCGCGCTGATCACTGCAGCCAGCTGTTCAATTATTACTGAGGAAATATTAAAAATGACACGACAACTTGTACAACTCAGCTCCACGCCACGTTTGGAGCAACGCTCCGGCTTCATTTCTGAACAAGTTTATTTGAGCGGGACCTACCCGCATTCAACTGTGGTCTTATGAATGACCCGAGAGGATTAAATGGCAGGACCAGTAGCACTGGTCTGTGCGGGAATAGCGCGGGTTTGACTTATGAAAGGGGTAAAAAGCCGAGCCGACTTCATGAGGAAATTAATGAATTTGTCGCGAGCGAGCGAATTAAATAGTGTCCTACGTGGATGCGCGACCTCTAAATATTTCCTGGTGCAGTTGTGGGTACAGCTGGACCAGCGCTCTGTTTTTATTTATTTTTTAGAACTTTTTAACACCGCTGCAATAATGAAGCTACGTTGATGCATGCTTGTTATAACTCCGCATGTATTCAAGGCGGAAACTTCAGTGACGTCAATGCCCATATATGGAGAGGGGCAGATCTTCCCGGAGCTGCTACTAAAAACAGCTAAAAAACATGAAATAACACATTTAGCGTTATTTCTCTACAATATAAATAAACGCTCTTGTTTCATTATTTAATTAACTACTAAATATTAATGGCGATGCAATTTGAAAACATGGTGGGTCATGGACTTTAACTATCAATAATGATGTGCCACAAGGCTAAGTCTTAGGTCCCACCCTCTTCCCAATCTACATAAGTAATGTAGGTCAGATCATCCCTGATGCATTACATTTCTATGCCGACGACAGTTGTTTATTGCTGATCTGAGCAGTTGCTAAGATTTTCCAGCTTTTACAGTCTGCGTTCGACATCATCCAGTCAGACTTGCTCCGTCTCAAACTGGTGCTGCATGCTGATAAAAACAAAGCAATGTTTTCAAATAGGACGTTGATACCAGCAGTCCTTCCTTCTATCATATCTACGAATGGTGTTTCTATTGAGTTTGTTGATTCTTATAAATACCGGTACTTGGGTATCTTGGTGGATGCACATCGCTCTGTCGAAAATTTCGTAAAGAAATTGAAAATAAAACTGGGTTTCTTTTTCAGAAATAGATCCCCTGTCTAACTCTGAACGCTAGGAAACATCTTGTAACTGCGACTTTCCTTCCCTCCACTGACTATGGTGACATTACTTACAAGAATGCTCCTGCAAGCGCTCTGCAGATGTTGGATGCTGTCTATCATGATGCACTAAGATAAATAACTGGCTGTAACTGCCATACTGTCACTGCACCCTGTATTCATTTGTCAACTGGTCATCATAACTCCACGCAGACACTGATACATTTTCATCTTCAAATCACTTCTTGGTCCGTTGCCTTCATACATCTCCTACATGTCACGTCGTCATTGCAGCTACAGCATGCGCTCTCAGGACATTACCTGCAGTGTCCTATCAGTGCGGACCGAATTTGGCAAAAGGACCTTCTCTTACTCCACGCCTGTAACCTGGAACACCTCGCAGAAAAATCTGAAGCTCTCGACTTTGACCTCCCTCAAAGGGATTTTAAACATCCGTTAAGTTCATGGCTGTTACGTGCCCTGGGCAGGTTGTTTTATTCATGTCAGCATGATGAGGTGTTAAAAGGTTTTGGGAGGCTGATTGGCTGCAGCTGAATATTAATTGGATCACGCTATTGGTGGGGTTGTTGGCCCGCCTATAAATAGGCCAAGCTGAAGAAGCCGAAGGAGATCCAAGCCGAAGAAGCAGAAGAAACCGAGGAAGCCGAGGAGGCAGTAGAAGTAGAGGGAGAGTTTTTGAGCAGGAGGGTTTTTTTTGTTTTCCGTCCCTCCGCCCGCACCCGTCAGTCCGGGTTGCCAGTCCCGAAAAAGACGCCTTTGTTGTTGGAAGCTGTGTGCGCTCGTCCTGAGTGACCTGTTGGCCATGCAGTTTTTTTTTTCTCCTAGACCAGATGGACCTTCATTTTTGTTTTACCATCCAGATGCTGGATTCAACCTGGTGAGACCGGTTGTACCGTTTTTGCTTTTTGTTGTCTTAGGCGGGGCCTTTTGAATTTAGTCCGGCACCGACAGAGGTTTCGACGGCCCTATATTGGGGCTGGCCCGCTGTGGTACCGTTATATTTTGTTGGATCGGCTCACCAGGTCCGCCTTTCGTTTGTTACTTTTTGGGTTCTTGTGGACACAGGGAAACTGAGGGTTTGAACTTTTTCTTTTTTTCCCTTCACAGAGCAGCTGGAGGCGGCGCAACCAGAGCTGCACCGTCAGCAAGTTTAAAAATAAAAATATATTTTCAACCCTCCTTTTGTCTCGTGTCCCTAAATATGCTATGTTTCTTGAGGACGAAAAAATGGCAAAAAACAATACAGTACTGATGTTCCTGTTTTAGTATTTTACATAGCTTTATAATGTAACATGTATTTAATTTTTATTTTTAAACCACTTATTTTATTTACTTTTCATTTGATATGCTTTTATATGAATGTTTTTTTGTTTAAAACTAGTCCCTCTTGTAAATGAGTCCTCGTGACTCAGGAGACTATAACTTGTATAAATAAAGGGTGAATGAATGAATTTTCACTGTTTGTGATAGTTGTTAGTTTGCTGTAGTTCTCTTTAAACTCGTCAAATACCAAGTTTTTATTATCGCTTACGTTTTTCAGTGGAACAGCTTTAGAAATGCAGATTTTAACACAAGACTGAGTGTGATAACACACATCCTCAGAGCAGCCGAGGATCCTTCAGGAGGGGGAGCACCGAGCATCAGGATAAGCTGCCTGAAACATCATTTCAAACCTGTCTGTCCTGAGAGGTGAGCAGGAAGTGGCACATGGAAACAGACGGAGTGTGTGGAGTGTTTGCTCAGCAACGACACACAGCTGGTTTGGGTTTCTCTGTCTGAGACGGGCTTCTGGTTCTGTGAAGGTCGAGGACATCACAGGATGGTTTCATGAGGAGGAGGAAGTTTTTGTCCCACAGCAACAGAGGAGCCGAGGCCTCAACCTTGTGCAGGTAAATATTCATTCATCTTCAGTTATTACAAATGGAAACACAGGTTTATTGAAGCCTCCTTTTAGGAAATGTTTGTAGTTTATTTGAGTTCTGTCCAATAAAGCAGCTGTGAGAGGAACTCACTTGTAGGTTTTTCCTACATTTCTTGTCATTTGCATAGTGAGTGAGCCGGCCAGCTGGTATTTGACTAAGGCACGTATCTGACAGGAGACAAGCTCTTTACAACCAAGAGTTTGGAGCTACGCTCACTTTTCACACCCGAGGAACATGCTGAAGGTTTTCTGCTGGAGAAACAATTTACTACATTCATTCTGTTGCTTGCAAATAAAACACAGAAAGTACCGTATTTTCCGGAATATAGGTTGCAGCTTTTTATCATTTTTGCATGCCCTGCGACCTATATTTAGGTGCAACCTATTTATGGCTTTCTATCACTGAAAAGCGGAAATGCTCCGTTAGGGTGCGCACTTGGTGTTATTTACGTTCTAAAATAAGCTGAGTTGTAATCATTTATTAACAAAAATTAAACAAAGACACACTAACATATATATTCAGCTAACTTTTTTTTAGGCGTTTCTGTACGGTAGTTAAATTTTAATGAAACGCAGGGTTTCCGCCCACTGCGCGCGCACGTATTGTTTCATCAGTCGTAGCGATTAAAAAAAAAAATCCAGCTCATTTCACAATTACGTTAATTTATTAAGGAAAAGTTCAGCTCAGACACATATTTAATATAATTTTTATCAAACAAGCAATTGTTTTTAAGTGTTAATCTTCTTTAAAGCCTTACTGTGCGCTCCTGTGGCAGACATTTGCACCAGAGCTAAACACGGTCCACATTTACGTAGGTGCGACCTATATTCAGGTGCGACCTATATTCCGGAAAATACGGTAGAAAGATTGTTTGAGTTCTTAAACTTTTCCCGTAAAAAAAAAAAAGTTTGTGATTTGGGTCAAAAACGAGAGAATTACAGAACCAAAGAACTCACCAGCCTGTTGCTAGAAACTGATTTGAACTTAAACATATTTTTTGCTTGTGATAACTAGATAAATGTTATTTTATGCATTTATTATAGAAAGTTGATTATGTTACGTTCATTAGAGATCTGAAAACTTTAAAGAGATGTTTCTACATTTTGATTTCACTGAATAAAACATGTTCAGAGCCACAGATTATTTGTTATTGCTGCAGAGTGATGTTGTCGCCCTCATCTCTGTGTGTGTTCTTTTGTACACACTGTTAGCAAAATATCTCATGAAGCAGTGGACGGATTTTATTGAAACTCTCAGAGAATCATAATCAAATTGTCTGTTTAACTTTTGAAGTCAGCTCAATTCACGCTGGCTACCACAGCTGACTAACCTTAGCCTACGCAAAAATGATTATAGAATTTGACAGATGTGGAGTTGTAATTTGGTGTGGTAGTATCTGTGAGTCATTCATAACAAGTGCTCTGATGCTAACAGTTCACGTGACACACAGGAGATCACACACAATGTTATTTTGGGATGTCTGGCCTAAAAGATGACGGGCGACATGCGTTTCTTCACTGAATGCTTTAATAAACTATATCTATTCATCAACCTTTTTATATCTTAGAACAAAAAAAACAACCAAACTCATACGAAGATGGAGCAAAAAACACATGTATATAACAAAAAACCCTGTAAGGCCTGTCTGTGTTTGTGAAAAATTCTTACAAGTTTGAGCACAACAAATAAGTCGGGTGATTTAAATAAACATTAAAAAGCATGAAAAATAATAACTTGGCAAATTAATACAAAAATAAACTCATTAATTAGACCATTGTATTTCTTTGTGTCTTACTGAACCTTTGCAAAATAATTCAGTTCATGCAAATAAAAATATCCAAAGTAAAGCTTTACTTCTGATGCTTGTCGTGAACAGAACGACTTGCTGTTTGTTTGGACAACGTCTAATGAATCCTAAAGTCAGTCCGTGTTCTCGTCACAAAAATCTTTAATTTAATGTCAAAATAAAACATTTTTTGTTTTGCTGTGGCATAAAGTTACATCGATGAAGCGGCTAACGAGATGTTTTGCTTCTTTGAACGTTCATTTCAATCCGTCAGGCGTTTTATTCACATAAAATGGGCAATAAAACTGCAGCTCGTCTTTATTATTGTTTATCATTTATTATTTGGTTATGGATGAAAACATGATTCATGTTTTTTCTCAAAGCCACAAAGGACCGCTGCAGAGGGACCAAAGAACCACATGTGGCCCCAGAGCCGCAGCTTGCAGACCCCTGCTCCAAACACGCCACAAGTCGCGGTTGTTCGGCTCAGACGTCTACGGAAGAGCATTGCATTCACCAAATTTTTTTCTGGACTCATTATCTCATAATTATGAGATACTGATCTCATAATTATGAGATAGTATCTCATAATTATGAGATAAGTCAAAGTCAAAGTCAAAGTCAACTTTATTGTCAGAACTGCAATATGTACAGGACATACACAGAATTGAAATTGCGTTTCTCTCAGTCCCTCGGTGCAACAGTAACTATTTAAACATTGAAACACTGAAACATATAATAATAGACATAAGCATAAAATAGTAAAACTGTAACACTGTCCTGAGTTTTTGCATAGTGGTATAAGAGTATGAAAATTTACACCAACTCTAAAACTAAAACTAAAACACTAAACATTTAATGAACATAATACTGTCCTGAGTTTTTGCATACTAGTATAAAAAAGTATAAAAAGTATAACTATAAAATAAACTAAAGGTTCTAGCATTGACATTTGCAAAGTGGCAAAGCAGCATATGAGTTAATGTACACAGTATATGTATGAGGTAGTAGTTGATGTTGTTATAGAGGCAAAAGTGGCATATGCAGTAAGGCACATTGGGCATCCTTAAATAAGGCTGGTCAGAGAATACTGTATATGTATCAGCAGTGGTGTGGATATAAAAGTAGTGTAAATGTAAACAGTAGTAATAAATGTAAGCAGTAGTAATAAATGTAAACAGTATTAATAAATGTAAACATTGAATGTAAACAGTAGTATGTAAACAGAGAATGTAAACAGTATTATGACTATAGGCAGTGATGTAATACAGACATTAGTGCAAATATGAGAAGTAGTGCAAACTGAATGAGCACATGACCGAGAGTTTAGTGAATAACCCGTTTGATGACACAGAGTCCAGTGTTAAAATATTTGTGTTGTGTGGTAATGTGTGAGAAAGTTTTTAGTGTTAAGGCAGTTCATGAGATAAGATGTCATAATTATGAGATAAGATGTCATAATTATGAGATAAGATGTCATAATTATGAGATAAGATGTCATAATTATGAGATAATATGTCATAAGATAAGATGTCATAATTATGAGATCTTATCTCATAATTATGAGATAAGATGTCATTATTATGACATCTTATCTCTAGGATCTCATTATTATGAGATCCTGATCTCATAATTATGAGATAGTATATCATAATTATGAGATAAGATGTCATAATTATGAGATAATAAGTCATAATTATGAGTTAAGATGTCATAATTATGAGATCTTATCTCTAAGATCTCATAATTATGAGATAAGATGTCATAATTATGAGATATTATCTCATAATTATATCTTATCTCATAATTATGAGATAAGATGTCATAATTGTGCCATAATTATGACATCTTACCTCTAAGATCTCATAATTATGAGATAAGATGTCATAATTATGAGATATTATCTCATAATTATGACATCTTATCTTAGCAGAGAGATAGAATCTCATAATTATGAGATAATGAGTCAACATTTTTTTAATTTGGTGAATGCAATTCCGTAGACGTCAGCTAGAAGCTGAATACTGTAATGTTGCTCTGGGTTGTTGAAGTGAATTTTTCTGTCTTTTAGCTCAGATTGTCACGTTGACTCCTACTGATCCACAACTTATTCCATCAAAATAAGAATTTTTCCTCACATGACCTTTAGCTGACCCTGACCCTTCTGTCCTTCCTGCAGAAGATGCAGCGCCGACCCAGGGGCAGAGCGTCATCATGGTGACTTCTGGAGGAGATCCGTGTCCTGGCTGCTCGCTTTCAGCTGCCGGGGTGCTGAGGATGCCCTTCTCAGACGCAGTGAAGTATTGCATTCTGGGAACTTCTGTCCTCCTGCTCCTGCTGTCGCTGGCCATCTTGGCCTGGCAGATCTTCAGATGTTTCTCGCAGGCGCCGACGTCCCAGCAGCAGGATCCAGGTGAGCTGAGCAGAATGTGCTGACACGGGTCGGCTGCAGAACCTAACTGTGTCTGCTGCAGGGAACAGAGAGCTGCTGTACTCGGAGGAGGAACCATCAACAGCCGGAAGGTGCTCGGCATCTCTGAGCACCAAGGTGAGATGGACACACTTGGACAGTCAAATTTAAATTTGGACGAGTGAAGATGAAATATGAGTTTCATTTTCTGTGATAAGATCCACATTTTTTACAAAAAACGGTTGGGGTAAATTATTTTAATCCTTTTAATTTGAAGATTTTGATAATAATTTAAATGCACTGAACTAATAGATAAAATTTATATCAAAATTGATGATGTTGAACTAAGTAGAGTAGATGAGGAGACGTTTTTGGGTATAATTGTTGATGAGAGATTGTCGTGGAAACAGCATATGAATTCTGTCAAAACTAGGCTATCTAAATCTATTGCTGTGTTGTATAAACTAAAGGACTTGTTAAATGATAGGGCTCTTTATTTGCTGTATAACTCAATTTTTGTTCCACATTTAATTCATTGTGTGGAGGTTTGGGTTAAAGCCTGTACAACTATAACAAATTCTATTTTTATTTTGCAGAAAAGAGCGGTGAGAATTATTGCTAGAAAGCCTTATCGTCATCCATCGAACGTATTATTTAAACAACTCAAACTATTGAAGTTTTATGAATTGGTAGACTACAATATTTTGTTAGTAATGCATAAGGCTCATAAGAATGTACCCACAAATGTTCAAATATTTTTCGTAAAGAGAAAAAGCTGTTACGGTTTAAAAGGAACTGAAATGTTTGCTAAACCTAGATATAGCACTAGTTTGAAGGGACGTTTTATTTCAAATAAGGGAGTGGAATTGTGGAATGTTTTGGATAAGGATGTTAAAGATGTAAACTCTATGATGAAATTCAAAAAAATTATCAAGTCTAAACTGCTAGCAAAATACTAAAGCTTTAAGTAATGCATTCTAATGTATTTGTTAATCGTTGAGTGTGAAATGTTACTACAGTAAATTGATCTGTTGTTTCTGGCGGATTATTGTTTAAATTGACTGTTAAAAAAAATTTTTTTTTTTAAAGGGGCAGACAAAATAAGAATTTTTTTCTTCTTTCTGCCACCTTTCTTTTTATGTATTTAAATTATTTCGCAAATTTATGAAATTGTTTTTCTCCATTATCTTTATTTTAATTTTATTTTTTTAATATGTAAAATGAATAAAAACTTGAAATAATAAAAAAAAAACTTGAGCTAAAGCAGGATCTGCAGATCATTTCTTCTTGTGTTGATTATTACACTGATTTTATGAGCTGCACATGTGAAAAAGGAGCTTTTTAAGGCAAAACAATAAACTTTTATTCAAAAAAGTTATGATCAGACTTTATGTTTATAATGAATACTAAACCTTTAAATTAGGAATTAAAAAGGCACTCGTCAGGGAGACTTGAAGTTGGTGTTGCAGGTTCTTTCCAGCAGCTCTGCTTTTATTTCTGGAGCAGAAGTCGGGTCAGAACCTCATGGAGGGTGTGGCGTTTGTGTTCATGGGATTATTTGAACAGAGAGTTTTTCTTCACGACTTGTGACTGACGTGTCAGGGAAGTCCTGAATTTAAAGCAGCTCGTAGAATTTCACAAACTGAAAAGATTTTTAAAAGGAAAAAAGTTTGTTAGAAATATTTAGTTTCATTCATTTCTAGGGGTGCAGAAAAAAAATCAATTTTTAAAGAATCTAGATTCTTAGTCCTGGCGATTCAATCAGAATCGATTCTAAAAGCCCCCAAATCGATTTTTAATTTTTTTTACATTAAAACCCAAAAGATAAAGAAAATAAAACCATATCTCATAGTATATGAAAGAATACATAAAATGAAAGGTGGCAGAAAGAAGAAGAAATCTTATTTTATCTGCCCCTTTTTTCAAAAACAAAACAAGTTCAAACAATCAATTCAAACAATAATCTTCTATAAGTAACAGAGCAAAAAGCTAACCTAATACTGGTTATTTAAGTTACAGAATTTAATGCATTCCTGTATTATTTGTTCCTATTTTTGGTATAAATATCAAACGATGCAAAAAATTTGATACAATAAGGAACCTAAAATTATTGTTTTAAATAAATGTTCCATTTGTTTACATTGTTGTTTATTCTTTTCAGCTTGTCAGTTACAAAACTGAAACTAAATTTATGACCATTTTAATAGAAAAATCGTTTCTGAATCAAAAATAGTTTCTGAATTGAAAAATCGATTTTGAATCGAATCGTGACACCAAAAATCGGAATCGAATCAATTCTCCAGACACTGAGAGATTCGCACCCCTATTCATTTGTAAAAATCTCTCATTTGTCCATGAACTTCAGTGTTTGATTTGTTCAGAACCTGCAGGTTTTCTTCTATAAAGGACAACGAGCGCCAAAGAGTTGTGAGTCCGATGACAAATCCAGGCACCGTCAGAGTTTAAAGCAGACTTGTGTGGACTTTGCAGGTGGAGGACGTCGGCGCTGAAGCTCACAGACGCAGTCGCTGTTTGTCGCAGGCCTCGTTTCCTCCCACCGCAGACAGAGACATGAGAGAGGACCAGACCAATAAAAAGGTAACGTATGCTTTTTGTTTTACTCTTTACAGTGAAACACTCATCCTGATACAACTTCTAAGCTCCTCCTTTAAAAAAGTTGAAAGGTTTAGCATCAGTGAGGTGGTTTACAGGTTTATTATCTGGTGGTTAAAGTGGGAGTGTGGGGCCGAGTCTTTACCTCGAGTTCAAGTATCTCTGAGGAGTGATGGCAGGAAGGACCGATCAGGGCCTTGTTCGTGGTAATGAGGCTGTTGCTCCAGTCTGTCATGGTTTACTGATCTGTTTACCAGTTGTTGTTTTTTAACCTTTATTTATACAGGTAGTCTCATTGAGTCACAATGATTCATTTTCAAGAGAGACCTGTTTTAGTCAGACACCATAATATGACACCATATACCACAGAACAATATACAACAGTTAAAATAAAAATACAGTAGTTACAAAAACACTTACTGTTAGCAGAGTGGTCCTGTTAGCAGTGATGTTCTGCAGCATGGTCCTGTTGTGTGGTTCTGTTAGCAGCATGGTCTTGTTTGCAGCATGGTACTGTTAGCAGCATGGTCCTGTTAGTAGTGTGGTCTTGTTAGCAGCATGGTCTTGTTTGCAGCATGGTACTTGTTACTCCTCTCGAGTTCAATCATGGATCAACGTCGTTCTTGGGTTTTAACAGACATTTATTGTAGACAACTTAACTTAATGCCCCATAAATGCCGTCAGAACTAAAAAGAAACACAGACCTAAATTAGTTCACGGCAAATAGAGATTTACAGAAATAAAAGACAAATACTGTAAAAGACACAAATAAAACAATAAATCGTACCTCATTGGCCACATTAACTCCAGAGGAATAAAGACAATTTTCTACAGCTTCTTCTTACAAAAAGAAACGTAAAATACCCCTTTGTCTTCAGGGGGAAACTTCTTGTAGTCTTGTCTTCTGCAGTAACGGTTCTCTAACGGTTTCCATGGCAACTGTGTCAATCAATCTTACGCCAAGGGAAACAACGTGGCATGCGGAACAAAAGATACGTTCCCCCATACATTTCAATGCATTTTAACACAAAAAATGAACCTTAACAACATAAATTACTGAAAGTTGTTACTTATCTATTATTTAATGTTTTATATTAAACACTAATATTTATTGCTCTCTTTAACTGAATATTGAATAATGCATAAAATGAGATCTGCCCTTGATGGCAGCTACACTCCCACCAAATCACTTGTGATTTCTATTATAACTCTATTATGAACTTGTGAGTGGGTCTATTCTGCCTCTAGCAGTGTAACTGTCTTATGAATAGGCCTGTCCAAATGTACTTGTTTAGTGAGTCTCTTTCCATGACAATCTAATACAGAGTCACTGATCAACTGCTGCACCTTGCGAACACATCCATCTTCACTTGGATACACCGCTGTGACCTTAGCGAGTTTCCACTTGTTTCTAGGCTCTGTGTCATCTTGCACAATCACTGTGTCATTGACTTTAGCATTTCTCCTTGTTCTTTGCCATTTAGTTTTTGCTGTAGTCTCACGTCTGAATTTCCTGCATTTCACACAGTTGTAGATATATGAGCCTACTGCTCGACTACACCCAACTATCCAAATGCCGTTTGCTCTTAGCTCATTTATTGTCATGCCTCGACCTTGATGTTTCACTCGCTGATGATAGTGATCGATCAGCAACCTTGTGACGTGGCTGGTCTTTGGTAAAATAGCTGGATACTTGACGTGTGGATGTAACGTAGCTTGCTCTAATCTACCTCTCACTCGGAGGACGCCTTTGTGGTCCAGGAAGGGATTGAGTCGATAGAGTCTGTTTGTCTTGTCTTCAGTTAACTCTTTTCGGGACTGAAGTTCCTTGATTTCTTTGGAGAAGACTGACCCTTGTACCATGGTTATGATTCTAAGTTCAGCTTCTTGTCTTTCTTCAAGACTTGTGGCTTCATGGGTTTTTCTTTGCTTCTTCTTAAACTCTCTTCCAAATCTGATAAGTCTTGCAATAGCCTTGACTAGTTTTGACCAGCTGGAGAATTTCACAAAACGTTCTGCCAGAGAATCCACCCTTGACGACGTATGGTGTACAACTACTTTGCATACTTTGGGGTCCTCTGATTGAAGTTCTCCCACCTTAGCCTCTTTATTGGGAAGCTCTTCTTGCCAGAGAAAACTTGTTGAAGTGAAACGTAAATCCTCTTGAGAGAGGTGAGAATCTTCTACTTTCTTTTCAGTGAAATCAGCCTCAATCACTTTGATCACATCTGATGGTGTGACAACTTCTTTGACTTGGGTGCGACAAACGTAGTGCACTTCTTTGACAATACTCCTGTGACTGCATCCAATAATGTCTCCATAGTTCACACAAGGATCAACACCTCCAACTATTGTCCAGCCGAGATCTGTCTTTTGGCCAAAAGGCTCATTGTCTTTTCCTGACACAACTGCTCTAGGTACCAGTGCTTGTGAACAGTTATAACCTATCAGCAGACCAACATCGCATTCAATTAGAGGTGCTATTTCATCAGCGAGGTGCTCCAAATGTGGCCATGCTCTCGCCGTCTTGGGTGTGGGAATATGGTTTAAATTGGCAGGGATGAACTCTCTTGTGTATGTAGTAGGAAGGGAGATTTTCTTTGATGAGTAGAAACCTCTGATTTGTAGCCCTGAGATCCTTTGACTTGGAACAACTTCCTCTTTGTATGACAATGTAGAGAGCTTTAACTTTACATCTCTCTTTTCTGTATCCAGAACGTCTGCCTTTTCTTGCAAAACAAATGTAGTGTCGCTCTGAGTGTCCAGAAGGGCGTATACTAGCATTTCTTGTTCTGGGTTGCTTACTGTGGATAACCAAACTGGAATCACTGTAGATGTGAGATCACTCTTGTCACCTTGGATCACACGGTTTGAGATTGCCTCACTTAAAGTTTCTTTACTTTGTTCTTTGGTTTGTTTGGTTTCCCTGGCTTCTTTCATCCCTTTAATTTCTCTTTGTTCTTTATCTCTGTCCTTATTTCTTTTGAATTCTTTGTCTCGTTCTTCATGTAGGCACGTTGGGTGTTTTCCCTGGCAGGTGTTACAGATATTTCTTCTTTCACATTTCTTAGACAGGTGTCCAAAGCTGAGACATCCAAAACACAGTCCTTTTAGCTTCACAAACTCCACTCTTTCAACTAGCGTCTTTTCCATAAACTTTCGACATGTGTGAATGCTGTGATTTAATTTTTCACAGAATACACATTTGTTTGTTTCTGTTTTCTCTTCTGAGCTGCTTGCAAACACCTTTGCTCCAACACTTTGAGCCTTTAAGGGTTTCAGCTTCTCTGAGTCATTTGCTTTAAGTGCATGTAGCGATGTCACTGGGTTGCACGCTATCTTGGCCTCTCTTGTGATGAAGTCAACAAAGTTGCTAAATGTTGGAAATGAACCATACTCCTCTTCAATCTGAATGACTTTTCTATTCCATCTTGCTGTAAGCCAATCAGGAAGCTTGCTGAGCATTCTCTGGTTCTCACTACAGTCATTTAGAACTTCAAGACTTGT
>JBBPBX010033522.1:15485-33203 GCA_038048925.1 Garcialebias charrua
TCTCTCCACTGGCTGCCCTGTGTATTTTAGAGTTCATTTTAAAATTCTCTTGTTTGTTTTTAAGGTTTTAAACAACCTTGCCCCCCTTTATTTAACAGAGCTTCTCCACCATTACACTCCACGTCGGTCACTCAGGTCTGCTGACCAGCTGCTCCTGGTCAGTCCAAAGAGTATGAGGAAGCTTCGAGGAGACAGGGCCTTATCTGTTAGTGGCCCTGAGTTATGGAACGCTCTGCCTTTACACATTCGACAGGCCCCCTCACTGTCCGTTTTTAAAACCTGTTTGAAAACTCATTTCCACTCCGTGGCCTTCAACCAACTGAGACTTGCTTTTACTAAATTTTTATTGGTATTGATTTGATCTGTTTAACTGGTTTTATTGTTTTAAACCAAGTTTTAAGTTCATTGTGTGCTTAGCTTTGTCATTTTATTTTTATGCTTTCTTTTCTCTGGTTTATTACTGATGGTCAGCGCTTTGTTTCAGCTGTGGCTGCTGTTAAAGCACTAGTCGACGACGACGACCCTAAATAAAATCCTCTTCAGTTGTGTTGGTCCATCACAAAAATCCCAATTTGAAGTTTGTGGTTGAAACCAGACAAAATGTGGAAATGTTCAAGAGGGAGGACGACTCTTTTGCCAAGGGAATGGAAATGGCTGTAGTTAACACATTATCCCCCCCAGACATTTTGTTACACTTTTAACATTCTTGCACAACCCAAATATCTGTATTACATTTTAGCTCTAAAAATAAACATTTGGCCATTTTTTTTGTTGGTTGACTCCAAAAGTTGGTGAAAATTTTCTTACAGGTTTTAAGATTTTATCATTGCAAAGTTTTTGTGACTCCAAGCAAAAAGTATGCAGACATTTAGTTTAGACATAAGTTTTCCACTGGACTCAGTTGACCTCTAGAGTGTGTGTAATCAGAAAGCCAACTTTATTTGAAATTTAAGTATTTTCCAAGTCGAGTTAAAAGATTCAAATTGGTTTTAACTTAATGAGCTGGACTCTTAGTTGACACAGTAAAATGGAACATTCATGACAGAAAGTGCCAAATCCCCTCTCCCTCCATTTATGCACAACTAAAGGCATATATACACAAATCCCTGCCAGAAACTAGATATTTTAGTGGTGTGCTGTCTGATCATACATTGACAGATTAAAATCAATCCTGGGTTAAAGTGACCTAGACAAGTTTACTTTTCTTAGCTTATCCGCAGCTCAAACAGAACTTTGGTCAAATCAGTCCAAAATTCATGTTTACATATAAAGCAGAGGGCATGCAACTTCAAACTGGTACAGGCAGCATGGATTGGTAGAGCGGTTGCCAAATAAATCCCAGGCTTGGACTTCTGGGTGAAGTGGTGTTCAGTTTCCTCCCACAGAACAAAAACATGTACAGTACGTTGACAAATTGTCCCCAGGTGAGAGTGGGGATTAGTGGTCTCCATGTGTCTGAAGACCTGTCCAGGTGTCCCTTGCCTCTGACTGCTGGACAGAAGATACCATTCTCTCCAACACATTTAAATTTAGGTTCATGGCAGAAACCACAACACAGACATGTTCACATTTAGTATTTCAGTGTTATTTAACAGCTCTCATTAGAGAGTCCTTTTTGATCAATGAGAGCAACCTGTATAAATAACAGTTTTTCTGTACTGTACTCTGTTTGATTAACAGTTTTTCTGTACTCTGGATTAATTGTCCTATAGTACAGTTGTGTTGAAGTGGTTTAGTTCAGCACAAGAGGCTTGATTTATACAAATTCTAAGTTAAGAAACAGCCATTGATTTTTTTATTCTTTATTAATCCCTTTAAAACACCAATCTTAAAGGCTTCCCACTTCAGGCCAACTGTTTGATAGACCAAACAAATTCTTCTCATGGTCCAAGAACCCAAACACTGATGTTCTTTGTAGCATCTGCAGGAAACAGGAGACAAGAGGTTAGCATCAGACAGTCAACAGTTCAGAGTGCAATAAGGTTTTTACCTCACCAAGTCTTCTGGGGCCCCTAATATTTAGTTCCTGGGTAGTCATGGTGAGTTCCTGGGTAGTCATGGTGGTCATGTGGGACTTCAGGAACATAAATGTCATCCAAAGTCTCCGTGGTGTATTTGCTGTCAGTATGGGAGTCTCGTGCTCGCTGGTAGCCACTGTTGGAATGGATGACATGGGATGAAGGGTACACAAGGGATTCCTCATAAAAATCCCGGGGCATTTGGTCGTCAACGTTCCAGTGGGACTTGATGGGACGTTTGGGCCGCAGGTGCATCAATTCATCAATCATTTTATAAAGATCATCGTCAAAGTTGCTGCCAGAAGATCCATAATTAGGATAGGTGGCATAAGCAGACCCAGCTCCATAGCTGAGACCAGCACCAGAGCCAGTTTGACCTGAACACAGAATAAGTTTAAAATAAATTAGTTGGAGGGTTAGAAGGGGTTTATGTAGCAGGGGATCATGGCAAAACTGAACAGAAATTTTAAGGAATTGCAGTCATTTACACTCTAAACGAATTCTTGAAATGAAGCAATATTTACAGGTTTTAGGTTCATTTTACCTTTTCTAACTGGTATAGAAGCTCCAATGCTGAAAAGCATGCAGCAAATCCAGGACATCCTGTTCAAAGACAGTAAAATCAGAACAAAGAAAATAAACCACCATAAATTAATTGTGAAATATGGGAGCTGACCTGACAACAGCCTGCAGCAGCATCATGTTGAACCTTGAGACAGACAGCAGTACAACTGAACCAGACTGGACCCAGCAGGAGAGAGAAGCTCTGTGCTGGGACTGAACTGGAGCTGCTGGCTTTATATTCCACCTGCTGTAATCCACTCATCACCTCCACCTGCTGCCCATCACCTGCACCTGCTGCCCATCACCTCCATGTTCTGAGTGTTCAGTTTCTTTTCTTTCTTTTTTTTAACAAAATACCAATTGTTTCATGTTTAGGATTGTACCTGTGACATTTTTGTTTTATGATTTATAATTATGTCACAACTAACAGGATTAAAACAGCCAGACAGCATGTTGGAAATGTCAGAAGGATAAGGGCACATTAGTGCACGTGCTTTGGGAGTGTCCAAATATTACTGGTCATTAATTCATGAAGTTCTAGAGAAAATAGTTGGCCAGAATTTACCCTTTTGCAGCAAGCTATATATTCTTAGGGATTCATCATCATTGGTCCTCCTCCCTGTCGCAATGGGTGCAGACAGCTGTTATGCTGGGGAGGAAGTTGCTGGTGGGGAAAGGTTCATCTATACCTTCTTTAACTCATTGGTATAGATCCCTGGGCAAACTTGCTGCCTTAGAAAGATTATCTTATAGATTAGTGAATAGAGTTGAGGAGTACAACAAAAAGTGGTCCCATTATCTGTCGCATGTGGGTTAAATGACATCTCCAGCTTTTGTAGATCAGATTACACTGTAAAGATATAATTACTTAAAGGTTTCTGGGGGTAGGGCAATTTTGATTTAATTTATATATGTAGATTTATGGTTATTGGTAGAGTGTGTCATTGTGATTTTTATTTTAGTTTATCTTATTTATTTATTTTTTCAATTAAATAATTTCATCATTGTACTGACACATGCTATGAGATTCCAGAAAAATTACTATTACTAATGTTTGTTATATAAGTCCTGAATTGTTGTATAATTTTCTTTATGGAAAATCGATAAAAATTTAAATCATAAAAAAAAAAAAACAGCCAGACACAAAGTTTGCCCCTGGCATAAAAAAATACATATACTTTTACCAAGTAAAATGTTACCTTTCAGCTCACATTTTGAACACAAAGGGCTTCTTTTTGTTTTTGTGTGCCTATAAAAGCAGGCTCTCCATCTTCTTCTACTCATCCACACTCGGGTCACAGAGGCAGCAGCAGGTCCAGGACCTTCTCCTACTCCGCACCTTTCGTAGAATATCTTACAAAAAGATCTGAAGCTCTCAGTCCTGACCTCTCTGAATTGCTTCAAACATCTGTTAAGTTCCTGGCAAAAACCAATGCAGACATGTTCCTGTTTTTAGCATTTTATATATAGCTTTATAATATAGCTGTTTTTGTTTAATTTTTCATGTCTTTTTTTTTTTCAATTTATAAGATTTATTTTATGTTTATCTACTGTTGTCATTGTTGTTTACTGTTGTCATCATTCTTTGTTAAAAACAGATCTCTCTTGTAAATGAGTCCTCGGGGCTCAATGAGACTAACCTGTAGAAATAAAGGTTGAATGAATGTTCAGGCTGCTGCTTAATATACCGTATTAATTTAAAGTTTTAGTGTTTAGCGTATATCTTAGATCCTTGTATACTGTTTCTTTTTATACTTTATTTTCTTTTGTTTGCTATTTTTGGGTATAACTGGGACCTTGGGCACACAATTTTGTTCCACCTCATGTGCCACATGTGATGGGAATGACAATAAAAAATCTTGAAAATCTACATGAAGTTTGAAATCATTATTAAAAAAAACAACACATTGCAGAATATTATATAAATACTGTTTTAAAAATCTTATCTGACATGTCTAAAAAAGTTAAGTCTGGTCCTCTGGACATTTAAAAAACAAAATAAAACAAAAAAATTGTAGAAATATTTCGTCTTTCCTCCGAAAGTCTTCTTCAGTCTGAGGTGCAGTGGAGGTGGAGGCCTCCGGGTTCAACTGTCCCCCTCACTGTTATTGCTAGTATCACTCAGCCCTCTATGAATAGCAACCATCAGGGTGCTAACGATCCATCGTTAGGCTGATGGTCCTCCTTGATCATGTGAGCAGCTGGTTTCAGCTGTCATCAGCAAACTGGTTGATCCACTGTGAGAGGGTGCTATTTATAAGACTGAGCTGAACACAGCACCTCAGACTGAGGAAGTCTTTCGGAGGAAAGACGAAACGTTTCTACAATTTTTTTGTTTTTTGTTTTTTGAATGTCCAGAGGACCAGACTTAACTTTTTTTAGATTTTTCTACCTGGATTATTGAGCATGCAACAGGATATTTTATGACATGCTAAAACAAAAATCTGTGATAAATTGTTTATGGTATTTTTAAAGTAAAACCAAGATACTCGTTCATCATGGGAGATGAACTGGGAGATGAACCCCCAGGAGGCTTTCTCATTGAGAAGAGGAGTCGAAACGTTTTCTGTTACAAATAAAGTCCAGTTGATCTTGTATTGAACGCCTTTTTGATTATGGTAGAGGTTAGAGAAGGTGGGCCTGTGATCGGAAGGTCGCTGAATCGACTCCCGGGGCCGACAACATCAAATGGGTGGAAATGGTGAAACATCTGCCTCCACCCTCATTTGCCCCACTCTGGGCCCTTGAGCAAGGCCCGGCCTTAACCCCCACCATCTGCTCCCAAACAGGTGCAGTATCTTGAAAATGAGTCCTCATGACTCAGTGAGACTACCTGTATAAATTGTTGAGATTAGTCACGTGAGGTATTGTGCGCTCTCACGTACGTCATCAATGAGGGACTATTTAAGGAGTGGTATTAACGCAGCTGTTGTTGATTGGAGTGGATGGGAGTCTGTATGTAACCGATGGCTTTCCTACATGAAATAAACCTCCTAAACTAAAAGCTGGATCTTGAACCATTTTTTGTCCGACCTAACCTGCCCTGAGATGACGAACCGAACAGGTTATGGGCCCAGAGGGGACAAGGAAGGTCGCTGGCAAAGATTATGCTTCGACGGAGACGAACGGAACTACGAGCTGTGGGAAACGAAGTTCCTGGGACACCTCCGGCTACAAGGTCTGAAGAATACTATTCTACTAAAAGTCGAACCAGATGCGGAGGTAGAGGAGGATGACGCAGTGAAAAATGAGATGGCTTATGCAGAGCTAATACAGTTTCTCGACGACAAAAGTTTGTCTCTGATTATGAGAGAGGCAGCAGACGACGGCAGGAAAGCCTTACAAATCCTGCGAGACCATTATGCGGGCAGAGGAAAACCGCGAGTAATCAGCCTGTATACAGAACTGACATCCCTCCAGAAAAAGGCAAGTGAGACTGTCACAGACTTTATTATAAGAGCTGAAACGGCAATTACTGCTCTGAGAAACGCAGGTGAAACATTGAGTGATGGACTTCTGGTCGCCATGGTGTTAAAAGGTCTACCAGAACCTTATAAACCATTTGTAGTCCACATCACACAGAACAGCGATGACCAACTAACATTTGCTGAGTTTAAAGTGAAGCTGAGAAGCTACGAAAGCACTGTAAACTTTAATACAAATGTGGATAAGGATGATGTGATGACAGCAAGTGGCTACAGGAGCGGAGCAGAGCGAAGACAAGGAGGAAACGAGGAGCTCATCTGTTACAGCTGTGGACTGGGGGGACACAGAGCAAGGCAGTGTCCAAAGAATAAAACACAGCGACAGTGGTGCCGTGTGTGTAAGAGTCCACGTCATGCAGAGAGTAACTGTTGGCGAAAGAAGATGGAGAATGTGAACCAAGCGACCGATGAAGTGGAGGATGATCACTCATTCGCATTCAAGACAAACGACGCTCAGATCAGCGGACGGAAACAGAGAGGCCTGATGGTGGACACCGGAGCGACCTCACACATCATCACTGATGTTAACAGGTTCAAACGCTGGGATGACACGTTTGAACCAGAACAACACTTCATCGAGCTCGCTGACGGGACGAGGACGAACGGTGTGGCGGTGAAGAGAGGTGACGCGGAGGTCTGGCTGCGGGACACACAAGGACGAAGGATGAAGGTGGAGATCAAACGGGCGTTGTACGTCCCAACGTACCCACAAGACATCTTTTCTGTGAAGGCGGCGACGTCCAGGGGAGCCTCAGTCAACTTCAACCAAGAATGCAGTCAACTCATCGCCAAGGACGGTACAAGGTTTGACATTAGTGTCTATGATAGACTTTATTATCTAGACATATTTGACAATGGCAATAAAAATGATGAAAATTATGAGGATGAACAAAGTAATGTGATTTCAGGTTGTTATGACATTCAGGAGTGGCACAAAATTTTAGGCCACTGCAATTTCCAAGACCTGCTAAAATTAGAAAACGTGGTAAAAGGCATGAAAATTAAAGGGAAGGGTGATAAAACGAACCTAGACTGTGAAACTTGCATCTTGGGTAAATTCTGTCAATACAGAAACAGACAAGCTGATGCAAAAGCAGAAAACGCTCTTGAATTAGTTCATACTGATTTAGCTGGTCCAATCGAGCCTGCTGCAAAAGATGGATTCAGGTACACAATAGCATTTACAGATGACTATTCTGGTACAATATTTGTTTATTTTCTTAAAGCTAAGAGTGACACAGCTAGAGCTACCGAAAAGTTTATTGCAGATGTTGCCCCATATGGTAAAATAAAATGCATTAGATCCGATAATGGCACAGAGTTCACGTCAAAAGACTTTCAGTCTTTAATGAGTAAAAATTCTATCAGACATGAAACATCTGCACCTTATTCACCGCATCAGAATGGCACAGCTGAAAGAAGCTGGAGAACATTGTTTGAAATGGCAAGATGTATGTTGATAGAAAGTAATCTACCTAAAGAGTTGTGGACTTATGCTGTAATGGCTTCTGCAGTAATTAGAAACAGGTGTTTTAACAACCGATTGAAACAGACTCCATATTACCTGCTGACAGGAAAGGTGCCTGACCTTTCTAAAATGAAAGAATTTGGGTGTGTGTGTTATGCATATAGACAAATTAAGAAAAAGCTAGATCCGAGGTGTGATAAAGTTATCTTTTATGATAAATACAGCCCTGCATATTTAGTCTATTACCCAAACACAGGAAAAATCTGCAAACATCGACTGGTTAAATTTGTAGCTCAAACTGTGAATGAATGGCAAACTCATAATATGAATGAATGGCAAACACATAATATGAATGAATGGCAGACTCAGACTATGAATGAAAGGCAAACTCAGGACGATCCTGACATGTTTGATGATGTTTTTAGATATAGAAGAACTATCCCTGTTAAGTCAGAATTAAGAGCAGAACACCAGGTGTCACAGGGAGCACATGGGAGTTCTACTGAGCCTGCAGTGAGTGTAGAGAGCACAAGTGTTAGACAGGAAACACAAGAGGTCTCATCTGAACCTATTTCAGAAGAAGAAAGCACAAGTGATGGACAAAATGCAAATGAACAGGGTCTACGACGTTCTGAAAGAGAAAGAAAAGCACCAGCATATCTAAAAGATTATGAATGTATGGCTGGGAGTGCTGATGATGAAGAGATAAATGTTGACTATTGCTATCGTTCAGTGTTTAGTACACCACAAAGTTACAGAGAAGCAATAAATTCACCTAAAGCTGAAAAATGGATAGAAGCAATGAAAGAAGAGATGGAATCCTTAACAGAGAACAAAACATTTACACTGACCAGACTGCCAGAAAATAAAAATGCAGTGGGGGGTAGATGGGTCTTCACGATTAAGAATAACATAGATGGAACTGAAACCTATAAGGCCAGATATGTAGCGAAAGGTTACAGTCAAGTAGCTGGTATAGATTATAAAGAAACATTCGCACCAACAGCAAGTATGACGTCTGTACGCAGCTTAATGCAAATGGCAGCTCAGTACGATCTAAAGTTACATCAAATGGATGTTAAGACGGCCTATTTACATGCTCCTATTGACTGTGAGGTGTACGTGGAGCAGCCTGAGGGTTTTGAAGTCAACACAGATGAAAAACTAGTGTGTAAATTAAACAAATCACTGTATGGTTTAAAACAATCAGGACGCAACTGGTATAAAATGCTCCATGACTATTTGGATGAAAATGGTTTCATACAGAATCCTGCTGATCACTGTGTTTATACAAGACAAAACTTAAATGAGAGAATCATTGTTATTTTTTGGGTTGATGACCTCATCATCGCAGCAAATGATGATCTTTTGATAAACAGAGTAAAAGAAATGCTGAAAACAAGGTTCAAAATGAAAGATATGGGAACACTTAAATATTTCTTGGGCATTGACTTTACACAGAAAGATGGTGAAGTAAAAATGAACCAAAAGATGTACATACAGAAAATTCTTGAAAGATTTGGTATGTCTGAATGTAGCACGAGGTGCACCCCATGTGAGCAGAAGTTAAACTTTGAGTGTGAAAGTAAACTTGTTGACCCGAGACATTATCGTGAGCTTGTGGGTAGTCTGATTTATGTTATGACATGTACAAGACCTGATCTTAGTTGGATTGTGAGCAGACTTTCACAGTGTTTAGCTCAACCAAGAGAATGTAACCTGATCGCAGCTAAACATGTGCTGAGGTACCTGAAAGGGACAATGGATAAAAACTTATGCTATAAGAGGTGTGAAGAGAAACTTCAACTTGTAGCATATAGTGATGCAGACTGGGCAGGAGAACAAAGTGACAGGAGAAGCACTACAGGGTATTGTTTCAGACCAGTTGTCTCATGGAAGTCAAAGAAGCAACAAACAGTGGCTTTATCAACATGTGAGGCAGAATATATGGCCCTGGCAGCAACAACACAGGAAAGTCTTTACCTTATACAGCTCTTAAGTGCAATGGACAAAGACTGTGTATGCATGCCAGTGACAATATTTGGGGATAACCAAGGAGCAATAGCTCTATCAAAGAACCCTGTACACCGTCAAAGGTGCAAACACATCGATATAAAATATCATTTTGTTAGGTCTGCATGAGACACTGGCAAAATAACAATTGTTTATTGTTCAACCATAGATATGGTTGCAGACATTTTTACCAAACCATCTACAAGAGTGAAACTCCAGAAGTTTGTACATTTCATATTTGGGGATATGAAATAATGTCATTGTACAGTGTTGTATGTATTTATTTATTCATGTATTTATTTATACGATGAACTGTGAAAAAAAAAAAAAAAAAAAAAAAAAAATGTGTGAAACAATGACTGTGTATAATGTAAATATGTGATTTCTATTCTATTGATTTTGTACAGTGAGAGAGCGAGTGGGGGTGTTGAGATTAGTCACGTGAGGTATTGAACGCTCTTCACGTACGTCATCAGCAAGGGACTATTTAAGGCGTGGTATTGATGCAGCTGAGTTGATTGGAATGGATGAAAAGTCTGTATGTATCTGATGGCTTTCCTGCGAGAAATAAACCTCCTAAACTGAATGCTGAATCCTGAACCATTCTTTGTCCGACCTAACCTGCCCTAAGATGGCGAATCTAACAAGGTGGAACGAAACTGTGTACACAGGGTCCCAAAACTGCGGTAAAGTTAGTTTTACGTTGGAAGTTGGATATTCGAGCTCCGTGGCTGCAGGGGTGCGTTGCTCTCGTCAGTCCGCTTCATGGAGTCTGATTTCGGGCAGCCACTCTTTAGTCTGCCCCTTCTCAGAGACGTCATGGTTCGCTTAGGGACAGTCAACAAATTTTCGACCGCATTCACTCTTCAGAAACAAAAAATAATATATTTTACACGATTGACCCACCCACACAAAACTTGCATCAGACTAATCTCCAAGACCACTTCTGCGAGACACAGCTGTTTATTTCTCAATTTTTATGTATTTTATAATTTTTAACAATTAATTAATTCAGAAATCACTGTTTTTGCTCAATACCGTTCAGGGCTTTTGTGCCAACCGCACAAAACTTATATCAAACTGCTCACCAAGACCAGGCCTATGAGGCACAGCCTTTTATTTATCATTTTTATGCATTTTGTAATTTTTGATAATTTAATATTTCATAAATCTGTGTTTTTGCTCAATACCGTTCAGGGCTTTTGTGCCAACCGCACAAAACTTATATCAAACTACTCACCAAGACCAGGCCTATGAGGCACAGCTTTTGATTGATCATTTTTATGCATTTTGTAATTTTTGATATTTTAATATTTCATAAATCTGTGTTTTTGCTCAATACCGTTCAGGGCTTTTGTGCCAACCGCACAAAACTTATGTCAAACTACTCACCAAGACCAGGCCTATGAGGCACAGCCTTTTATTTATCATTTTTATGCATTTTGTAATTTTTGATAATTTAATATTTCATAAATCTGTGTTTTTGCTCAATACCGTTCAGGGCGTTTGTGCCAACCGCACAAAACTTATATCAAACTACTCACCAAGACCAGGCCTATGAGGCACAGCCTTTTATTTATCATTTTTATGCATTGTGTAATTTTTGATAATTTAATATTTCATAAATCTGTGTTTTTGCTCAATACCGTTCAGGGCGTTTGTGCCAACCGCACAAAACTTATATCAAACTACTCACCAAGACCAGGCCTATGAGGCACAGCCTTTTATTTATCATTTTTATGCATTGTGTAATTTTTGATAATTTAATATTTCATAAATCTGTGTTTTTGCTCAATACCGTTCAGGGCGTTTGTGCCAACCGCACAAAACTTATATCAAACTACTCACCAAGACCAGGCCTATGAGGCACAGCCTTTTATTTATCATTTTTATGCATTGTGTAATTTTTGATAATTTAATATTTCATAAATCTGTGTTTTTGCTCAATACCGTTCAGGGCGTTTGTGCCAACCGCACAAAACTTATATCAAACTACTCACCAAGACCAGGCATATGAGGCACAGCTTTTGATTGATCATTTTTATGCATTTTGTAATTTTTGATATTTTAATATTTCATAAATCTGTGTTTTTGCTCAATACCGTTCAGGGCTTTTGTGCCAACCGCACAAAACTTATGTCAAACTACTCACCAATAATAATAATAATAATAATGAATTCAATTTATAACGCACTTTTCATTAATGAAAATCTCAAAGTGCTACAAGGAGCAACAGAATTAAATGACAATAAAACAGACAATAAAACAAATAATAAAACATTTAAAATCAATAACAATATCAGCTAAGATCAAAAGTAGAATCATGAGGAGGTAGAGTATGCTCGGTCGAAAAGAAAGGTCTTCAAGTCGCTCTTAAAGTCAACCACAGACTGTGGGGCTCTTAGACAGTCAGGAAGAGAGTTCCACAGGCGGGGGGCAGCCACACTGAAAGCCCGGTCTCCCATGGTCCTTAATTTGGTTCTCGGAATGTGAAGGAGATTGCTGTTCTGTGACCGCAGCGAACGGGTGGATGAGTATGGAATGAGAATATCCTTCAGATAATCTGGTGAAGTTCCGTGTAAGCATTGATGTGTAATGAGAGCAGTTTTGTACTGAATTCTGTAGGCGACAGGAAGCCAATGAAGGTTATGGAGAATTGGCGTAATATGTTCAAATTTACGAACTCTCAACAAGATCCTTGCTGCACTGTTTTGAATATATTGAAGTTTCTGAAGGTTTTTGCCAGGGATTCCAATAAACAGGGAGTTGCAGTAGTCGAGCCTGGAGGAGACAAAAGCATGGACGAGCTTCTCAGCATCGGAAAAAGTTAGGGATGGGCGAAGTCTGGAGATGTTTCGAAGATGGAAGAAGCAAGTTTTAAACAGATGCTTAATGTGATTTTCAAATGTAAGATTGGAGTCCATTTTTATTCCAAGATTAGTAACAGAGGTGGAGAGGGGGATGTCTTGTCCAGAAAAGGAAAGTCTTGTTATAGGAGATGTTTGTACCTGGTGAGGGGTGCCAATCAGTATGGCCTCAGTCTTGGAGCAGTTTAATTGAAGAAAGTTCTGATTCATCCATGCCCTAATTGCCTCCAGGCAGGCAGAGAGGGCAGTGAGTGAAGATGGAGATGACAAGGTGGAAGATGAGGATGCTCCAGTCCTGATGTAAAGCTGTGTATCGTCGGCATAACAGTGAAAAGAAATGTTGAACTGATTAATAATTTGACCTAAAGGCAGCATGTAAAGGGAAAACAGCAGGGGCCCCAGAACCGACCCCTGAGGGACACCACAGGAGACACAAACTGTCTGGGACGTGGCGTTGCCAAGACTAACACATTCCAGCCTATTGGAGAGGAAAGATTTGAACCAGTCCAGGACTGTGTCGCAGAGACCGACCTCCACATGAAGACGGTGGAGGAGGATATTATGGTCCACAGTGTCGAAGGCTGCAGTGAGGTCAAGGAGGACAAGGATGGAGGGAGAGCCAGTGTCAGCAGCCAAGAGGACATCATTGGTAACCCTCAGCAATGCAGTCTCTGTACTGTGATCCCTTCTTCATCGCTGATCGGACTTTTCTTTTGTTTTTTTGCCAAAAGTCAAGTGATCGCTTGAAGCGGTCACCATTCACTTCCTCCTCCGATGAGGAGGAATGAATTAATTTCTCACAAGCGAACTAAAGTCATGTCCAACGTGGATGCGCCAGCTTCTAAATATTTCCTGGTGTGCTTGTCTGCTGTGTGGGCTGAAGGACCAGCGCTCCCTGTTTTAATTGTATTTTTAAAAACTTTTTATGAACATATAAACACAGAAAACCGCTGCGCAGCCTTCTGCCTTTTCTTCTCAGACCCGACATGTCAATCAATTCAGTAGGCGTGTCAGCAAATGACCAATCAGCGACCTCAATTTGTCCTGTAGGTAAACGCTCCGCCCTGCTTCTGCTCAAATGACATCAAGTATTCGGAGCGAAAACGTTGGAGCTTCACGCTGCTTCACGCTGAGCTCTGCTGTGAACCGCCCAATCGCAGCACACGCGCGTGGCGCGGCGCTCGGATTAATGCACAGCTCTGCAAGAGCCTTTAAACATGTACGGATCATCATCCAGCTAATGTTTAAAAGGCTTCCAACGGTTCACTTTCAGCGTCTTGCTGAGGTCCACGTCAACCGATCTGAGGTAGCGGCATTGGTTCCAATTGGTTTTCAAGATAAAATATTCCTTGAGAGAAAAACTCATTCAAAGCTTGGAGCTCAACGCTCGAGTCGGGCTTACAACGGCATGTCATAAGTCCCTGGCTGAAGAACAAGATCTTTGGCGTTTGACCGAAGTTCAACAGCTAAAGAGAAAGTCATTACTTCTTAAACTTCCTTGTAGCAACTGAGGAAGAAGCAGGAAGTCAGAGTTTTTAAAGAGGGCTTGACCTCCTGATTTTTGATTCTTCCGATTGGTTCGTTCGACCAGTGAGGGAGTGACTTGAGGTCATTTTCAGTCAGACAGCGAAGTTTTTTTTTAGAAGAACAGAGAAAAATTTGTTTTAGAAGTGAGGAGAGAAACAAAACTAGACAGACACCAGTTAAATGATTAAAATGATTAGCTGTTTTCTAACTTTTAAACAAAACTGAAAAGTACACTTTGACATGTCCTTAACTTTAGACAGAGTTTTGATTACTATGTCCACATATTAAAGAATACACCATTTGAATATTAAAGAATGACAATGACCATTCAACCTATTGAAGAATAATAACATTGCTCATATGAATAACACAAGGTTATGCATTGATCATATTTGAATTAGCACAAAGTAAAAGAGTCTTGGTGAAGTGATTTGTGTCTTGATTCAAATTAAAGGAATAAACAGTGTTTTGTCTTTCACTGCAGGTTTTCAGAGAAAAGGTGTTTCACTGTGAAGTAAACATGAGGGTAACCACCATATTGTGTCTTTAAACACGTACGGTGCCACCCAGATGTAAAGGATATATAGGAGGTCAATATTAATACTGACCTCTTTACCTTAATTAATTTACTTATTCAGATTGAATAGTAATTTCACGGATTCTTTTCTTTTTCCGTTTACCCAATATTTCTGTGATCTTTATGATGGATAAGTAAAACAGAAGCCATAGAGTGACAATGGAAACGTTAACTTAGTTTGGTATGCCAAAGACACTACCATTTATTTAGAATAAATCAACTAAATTAACACCATTACACTTGATTGACATGATTTCACTTTCTTGCAATTTAATACGTCAGCACATTTAAATTGTAACAACAGACATAAATACAGGATGTCATTATACTTAGTCTGGGGCTCAGTCTTAGCTTAAATATAGTTACCAGCTAGAATGGAGATAGGAGAGATTTAAGAGGGAGAGGTTAAGAGAGGAAGTTATTTATCTTGAGTGTAACCAGAAATGACACTTTCCATCCGACTTCTGCTAAATCCAGGTACGTTTGTAAACAGCTCTTTACCTTTCGACAACAGCCCGGTAAGAGAAGACCTTGTAGCTTTTCAGATGCACGGGGTCCTTGCGGGAACCAGTACATCTGAGCAGGTTATTCGTTTACCTTCCAACGTCTCCTGGTTTCGCGTTGTTCATCAGAAAATGCGTCAGCTCCTGGCCTCTGGCTCAAGATAACTTATTCCAGGAAGGAATAAACAAAGTTTGAGCTTATGCTCGGTTCGAAGTGGACTCATAACAACATGTTATTAGTCCTTAACTGAATGACGTGTCCTTAGCATGTGACTGATGTTCATCCAGCTCTTTGGGACGACCTCATGTCTTGAAGTTCCCAGCAAAAACTCCCCGTTCCAGCAAAAGCTTAGAACCTTAGTAGAAGATCTGAGAGGAGAGAGACTTGTCTCTTCCCGATTGGTCCAAAAAGAACCAGTCGAGCAGTTCACTTGTTGTTATCACGATTCAAGGTGAAATTCAGAGCAGAGAGAAATTGTTTAGGAAAAGTGTCTCAGTGAGGAGACTTTCAGACGCTAGTGAGAGTTTTAGCTGAAACTCAACAAAAACAACTTCTGAGAAAGGCAGTTTGACATATTATCTGAACTTTGACACCTTTTCATTTGTAGAAATGACACAGCATATACATATGTGATCATAAGACATATTGTAAATTACAACACTGTTCATGAATAAACACAAGTGATGCTCTGATTATATTTTGTATTAGAACAAAATCAAAGATAGAAATAGTCTCTTTTGAGTGAATCTGTCCTTTGATTCAAGCTAATAAAATAAATTGTGTTAAGTGTCAGATTACTGAAAGGTCAGTAAAGGTCATCTCTGGAACAGTTCAAAAATACACAGGTGTATCAGAGCGGACACGGTCATGCCCACTACAACTGAGAGATTCAGTGAAAAGGTATATCACTGGGACAGTTTCAGAGACCAGGGTATGGTCCACTACAAAGGATAACTCTAGGCTATAATCACAATAATCTTTAGATGAATCTTTGTAAATTTGACAGAGATGTAGTTATTTTTTGTGTTTTCTAAAGTCAGTTTGTGGCCATTATGAATTGGGTTAACTTCAAAAGTTAATCAGATGTAGATGTACACCCATGAATAATTTCCAAAAAAATCTTTTTTTTAAAATATGTTTACTGTTTCATGAGATATTTTACTAAATCATACAAACACATACAGATGTGGTCAAATACATCAACACTGATGCAGACATTACATTATTGACCACCTTTCAAGTTACAGTATTTTCTGGTGTATAGGTCGCACCTGTGTTGAGGTCGCATTGTCCAATTATCACCAATAGATTGGAAAAATCCCTAGATAGGTCGCACTGGTGTATAGGTCACACCTAAGTTTAGCTCTGCTGCAAATGTCTGCCACAGGAGCGCACAGCAAGGCTTTTAAGAAGATTAACACTTAAAAACAATTATTTGTTTGATAAAAATTATAGCAAATATATGTCTGAGCTGAACTTTTCCTTAATAAATGAACGTAATTGTGAAATGAGCTGGATTTAAAAAATTGTTTCACCGATTGTGATAACAAGCCATATATAGGTTGCACCTGAGTATAGGTCGCAGGCCTTGAAAAAAACATAAAAGGTGTTACCTATACACCGGAAAATACGGTAGTTATATGTACAGGGGCCGAGATGGTGTAGAGGCAGGGCAGCCGGCTCAGGACCGGAAGATCCGGGGTTTGATCCCCCGGTCACTGCACACCTTGTGTCCCTGGGCAAGACACTTAACCCAGAGTTGCTCCCGGTAGGACTGGCAGCGCCTTGCATGGCAGGCTACCGCTACTGGTGTATGAATGTGTGTATGAATGGGTGGATGGCTGGTACTGTGAAGCGCCTTGGGGCCCCTCATAGGGGGCTGGAAAGCGCTATATAAGTAAGCTCCATTTACCATTTTACATAAAACGTTAAATCTGCTTCAAAGACAATATCAAAAAAGCGTTCAATACAGAAACAACTGGACTTTATTTGTAACAGAAGACATTTCGCTCTTCATCCGAGGAGCTTTCTCAATTCAAAGAGCAGAGAGTGGGGATCAGGTTTTAAAGGCTGAAATAAAATACACACATACCTATGTAGATTGACAAATCACACCTCACACCTTAACAGCAGGGGTTTCTTAAGGTCTTTGTTAGTCTAATTCACAGACGAGGCTCCTCTGTTCCCATCAGGTGTGAAAATAGTCTGGGAATCAGTCCTAAAGCTGCATTATACGTTTTTGAAAGTTGGAATCTGAGACCTCCTCCTCTGTTAAGAGAAGGCTTCTCCCTCTTAATATAAACAGCTTCCTTCACACCCCTCTCAAACCACCTGTGCTCTCGGTCCAAAATGTGCACATTCTGGTCCTCAAATGAGTGTTACAAATAAAGTCCAGTTGTTTCTGTATTGAATGCTTTTTTAAAAAAAATTTCATGTCCTGGATGATTGACAATCTTTACCAGTATATTCAAAGACAATAGAATTGTTTTTTGACAAATTGTGTCATGCATCTGACCTTGACTTGCTCTCTTTGTCATTGGTGGGTCCATGGGGAGGTGGTTTCCTTAAGTCTTTTCAGGACTGGATCAGTTGAGCATCAAACACCAAGGCTTGATTACCAGGCGCTGGTCTATGAGCCCCCTGCCAAGCCTGGTTCCAGGAGGGTGCTTCACTTTCTCTGTTGTGGGTGCAGTTG